>VZQC01003837.1:167004-203815 GCA_009823505.1 Rhizomys pruinosus
CCCGTGTCGTGCAATGCCGCGGAGGTCAGAAGTGGGCGTCGGATTCCCCTGGAGCTGGAGTTCTCCTGGAGTTGGAGTTTCAGACGGTTCTCAGCCGCCATGTGGGTGCTGGGGATCGAACCCGGGTCCTCTGCAAGAGCGGTCGGCGCTCTTAACAGCTAGGCCATCTCTCCAGCCCCTCTACTTGCTTCTTGTATTTGCATGGGTTTGTCTTTTTTTAGTTTGGGGAAATTTTCCTCTATTATTTTGTTGATAATCTTGTCAATGTCATTTTCTTGGGATCCTTCTCCTTCCTCTATCCCTATGATGTGGAGGTTTGATCTTTTTATAGTGTCCCACATTTCTTGGTTGTTCCACTCGTGTATTTTTAAATTTTTCATAGTCTTTACTTGAGTTTTTCAGTTGTTCTGTGTTGTTTTCTAGGTCTGATATTCTTTTTTCTGCTTCCTCCATTCTGCTTCCGAGGCATTTTCCCATTCTTTCTTCTTGATTGGATGAGTATTCAATTTCCTTTTTTTGTTGTTCTTCCTGTGTTTTCTTTACAATTTCCTTTTCCTTTTGCAGCTTCTCAAACTTTTCTTGTAGCTCATTGGTTTCCTTTTTCATTTCAGTGTGGGATTTTTTTTTCAGTGTTTCCACTTCCTTCTGGAATTTGTCATTTTGTCCCTCTAGCTCTTTCTGGAGTCCGTCATTTTATCCTTTTAGTTCTTTCTGAAGTTTGTCCTTGTCTTCCTCTAGGTCCTTTCTGAGTTTTTCATTCTCTCCCCTTAGCTTTATGATTTCTTTGAATATGTCTGTGATTGTTATTTTGGGATCTGTGTCCTGGATTTCCTCTACGGAGATCCCATGGTAGGGGTCCTCCACTGGCTCCATAGAGTTTGGTGTGGAGTTGTTCTGTACTTTCCCCATATGTTCTTTCGTTGTGCTCTTGGCATGTGGTTAGCTTTTTGCCTGTATTCTGATTCGAATTTTGAATTCCTTTTCACTTTGTTGAAAGATTGCTTCCCTTGATTCCTTCGGGTGTCTTTGTTATATTCTCCTTATGTATGGAGTGTTGACTTGTCTAGGTTTTAGGCTTTCAATTTTGGTTATATATTGGAAGATATAGTTCACTTTTCCCTTTCTGTTCTGCAGGAGTTGGGTGGGTAGCAACCCGGGTGACACCTTCTGAATACTGTATTCCATTTGCTGTCAGCCACTCTCTCCTGAGTTCCAGTTGAGGGTTCCATTTGGGGGAGGTTGAGTTGCTGGCTTGGACTGGTACCCTCTGTGATCGAGCCTCAGCTCTTGGCTCCCAAGGCCTTGGGACCTTTCCCAATTAGCTGGACCCACTGGTCCCCTCAGACTCCTCCCCTAGCTGGAGCACCAGCAGGGAGTAAGCCGCCACTGAATACTTGCCCTGAACTCTCTTAGTGTTGTTTTCTAATTTATTCATAAAAGTGATCTTAGTCCTTTGCATCTTCTGTCACTGTTCACATCTGCCAGGAGGATCTTACCAGAAGCCAATATTCTTTCTGTGCTGTGCTGGATAGCTTCGGTTGTCAACTTGACAGACCTGGGTTGAGAGAGAGCCTCAGTTGGGGAATGTCTTCCATTATACTGGCCTGTGGCCATGTCTGTGGGGCATCTTCTTGATTGTTGAGTGATGTGGGAGGACCCAGCCCACTGTGGATGATGCCAACCCTGGTTGTTCTCTATTGCATAAGAAAGCAGGCTGAGCATGGGCCAGGAGAGCAAGCCAGTGTGAGCAGTGTTCCTCCATGGTCAGTGCTTCAGCTCCTGCCTCCATGTTCCTGCCCTGTCCAAGGTCCTACCTTGGACTCCCTAAGTGATGTACTGTGACCCAGGAGATATAAGCAAAATAAATAATTTCTTCCCCAAGTTGGTATTGGTCAGAGTGTTTTGTCACAGCAATTTTGAGAAGCAAACTAGAACATATGTTTTTCCTCTCCTAAGTCAGAAGCCCAAATGAACCTCTTTCTTCATAAAGTACTCAAGTATTTTGTTACAATCAACACAAAGTAGACAAAGGCTCCCTTAATCAGTAGCAGGCAACCCTGGTACCTGAACATATCCAAGTTTCTACTGAAATCCTTGCTGAGAATCCATTCAGAAAATTTAAGAGGTCTGTTCTTCCCAGTGCTGAAAATCCATTCAGAAAATTTAAGAGGTCTGTTCTTCCCAGTGCTGAAAATCCATTCAGAAAATTTAAGAGGTCTGTTCTTCCCAGTGCTCATGGTCAGAGAACACAGAACATGACTGTAATGTGCTATGAGCCCCTGGGGTGGTGGTGTGGACAGTTTTGTATTTTTTTTTCCTTTTGTTAATAGGATCCTCCATAATTCCTAACAGCTTCACAGCGTTGTGCTTTATGGATGTTGCTTCACACTTGTCTTTTGTGTGTCTTGCTTCTGTTTTTGGTTGTGTCTTGGGCTTCTGTGGGCTGACATCTTCTTGTGTTGTACCAACCTTCACTTGTTGTCCTGGAGCCAATACAGGGTCTTCACTACAAGCTCCCCTGTTGTTCTGAGTTCAGGTATGACTCTCTTTGTTAAGGGGGAGAAACGGGGTCTCCAGATACTGCTCTTAGAGTCTGGGAGTCGAGCAATGGCATGGGGTTGAAGGGAGCTGAAACAGCTTCCCTTTCTCTATCCCTAGGGCTCAGCTGTGAAAGTGTAAGACCTGTGAGTATATGTCCCAGTAGGATCAACCCTTCCATTTCCTGAGGCCCTGGGGTGTCCTTGTAAACTATTTTATCTGTGTGCCTTTCCTCTCCTTCCACTCTATAACAAACAGACTCTCCTGATGCACATGATGGGCACATGTGTTTAATCCCAGCACTCCAGAGGCAAAGTAGGCAGATCTCTGTGAGATCCAGGCCAGGTCTACATAGTGAGTTCCAAGCCAGCTGGGGCTATGGGAAACTTTCTAAAACAAAACCAAAAACCCAAACCAAAAACCAAAACTAATAATTCTGAAACCGAGACTCTCAGAGCCAGTATGGTGCTTCTTCCTGAAGTTTCAGAGCAGTCGACTTTCTTTAAACTAAGCCTCCATTTTTCTCAGGCACTACCATTGTGCAGTACTGAAGTCCTAAAAGCTTTTTAAGTACCAGTTCTGGGCATTTAGCTTTACTTTCAGTCCTTTGTAAACAGTGATGGAAGCGGAGTGTACTTTAAGGACAAAGCAGCAAGAAATCTTTGAGATCTGAGGTCCTTTCGAGAGCTGCGATGGGCGCCTGGCAGAGCCATCCATGTTAAGAGTCTCTATGTGCTTCTGAGGCTCTTAGAGATGAGGGCTTGTGCTGCTCAGGTTTCTGCCTCCCTGGCTATTGCCCATGGCCCTAAATGGATCCTTACCTCCCCTGGTTGACATTTTGCTGGGTCTTTAGCACACACACACTCTTTACTTTTAACCATCGTGTCTCTGGGTCCATTATGGGCAATCCATCTGCATTTTCCTGCAGTATAAGTTTGAGTGTGGTCTTCTAAGGACCTTGATCACTGCTGTAGACCCAGTTCCCAGAATAGTGGCCAGAGCACATTGCTGAGCAATAATAATAGAGGTCTCTCTTTTGTACAAAGTCTCTTGTAATCTGATTCTCTTTTTAAAAATTATTTATGATTTTTACATTATTTTATATGTATGAATATATTGCCTACCTGTGTATAAGTCTTATGGAGGTTGAGGCCCTGGGAAAAAACACCCAGACTGTATCAAATTTTTAATTAGCCAGATTTATTCAAGCTGCACAGCTGACCACAGCCTCTGAGGTCATGAATGGAGGCTGTGGCTGGCTGATGCAGGAAGAGGGTTCTTAAAGGCAAAGAAAGAGAGACTGAAAACACTTTGGTGGAATTTCCAACCGTGTGAGATAACATCATTGTTTCCTTGTGCAGATAGTAAGAAAGCAAGTTTTGCAGAAGCCAGAATAAGCAGTTAATTATCTCACAACACTTACACATTTCTGGGAAGGGGGCAAGGGGCTTCTGTGGTCAGAACTTCCTGGGATTGTTTATCAGTTTCAGGTAGAGCATGTCTCTAAGATGGCTGCTTTAACCAAAATGGAGTCACTTCAGCCCTTACTTAAGTACACCCGTGTCATGCATTGCCCACTGAGGTCAGTAAAGGTATTGCAATCATCACCACCACTATCATCATCATCATCATCATCATCATCATCATCATCCCACCACCATCGACTACCATCACTGCTCTTATTATTGGTTAAGATCATTGAGAAATTTCCAACTTTGGGATTTTGCTTAATAGTACATCTAGATAACTATCAGTTTCCTGAAGCCATCAGAAATGATGACCGTATACTTGTAGCCAAGAGCATTGATTCTATGTAGAGTGCAGTCTACTTGAATTGGGAATTTGAGGTCCAGTCTAGTGCCTAGTACCAAAACTGCTGCTGTGTTGGCAAGAAACCACCTGGAAGGTAGGTTTGGTTTGGGCATGCTGGAACCAGACTGAAGCCCTTAGACTGCTGACCCCAGGAACGCAGTGTATTTCTGGGGTATGGGGGTGGCCTCAGCTGTCTTCTAGCTATGGTTTTGACCACAAAAGGTGAAGGCCTCAGACAGGCTCACAAGCTTGTTTTTTAAAGATTGGCTGTTCTCAAGGGGTTTTGTTTTAATTTGTTTTGTTGTTTGTTTTTGAGAGAGAGTCTTCCTGTGGCCATAGTTTCACAGAGATCCACCTGCTTTGCCACTGCTGGGATTAAAGTTGTACACTACCATGCCCAGCTATCAAAGTACAATTTGTACATTTAATATATTGGAAACAAATGGCTGATGGGGAGGGGAGAGTCAGTCTCTTTTTAAAGGTGTGATGACTCTCAGTAAATGAACTAGGCTCAAGAGGATGGAGCCACAATGAAGAACATTCACAGACAAATTTGATCTATAGGCTTTAATGTGTGTGTGTGTGTGTGTGTGTGTGTGTGTGTGTATGCATGTATGTATATGTATTAGACTGCATGAAATTGAGTGGAGGTAATAGTACACAGAGAGGAAGGGATCTAAGAATGATAAAAATATAAAAATATATTGTATGAAATTTTCAAAAATTCAATAAAAATAAAAGAATAGAAACTAAAAAAAATCAGAATGAGAAGGCAATTATATTCATGGGGTCGGCATAAAACCAAGATAGTGTATGGCGTGATTGATAATTTTTGTTATTTTAGCTGACTTTTAGATCACCATGCAAATACACCTCTGGTTGTGTCAATTGGTATGTTTCAGAAAAGTCTGAGAAGGAAAGACACAGCCTGAATGTGGGGGGCGCCGTCCTTGAGCTGAGGTTGCTAGACTGAACAAAGTGAGCTGAGCAGCAGCATTCATCCATCTCAGCTTCTGCGGATGCCATGTGACCTGGCCAGGTGTCTCCTGCTCCTGATGGAAGGTAACCCCAAGCGAGGAGTTCAAAGAAAGCTTTCCTTAAGTTAAAAAAAACAACAACAAAACAAATGCCCCCATGAGTTGGCTCAGCAAGTAAAGGCACTTGAAGACCTGAATTGGTTGGAAAGAAAGAACTGATACTCACAAATTGTTCTCTAATCTCCATAAGAAGGCTGTGACATGCACACTTCCACCCACCTACAAATAAATAAATAAATAGATAAATAATTAAATAAATAAATAATAGATAAATAAAAATTTAAAAAAATGAATGGAAAAAAAAAACATCAGCTATTCACAGTGGGATTGAGAATTAGTATGAACTGGAGGGAAAGACTGAAGTTTTGAGAAAGTTATCCTCTAACTGGATTTAGAAGATGTGGACTCAAGCCTGCTTCTGGAGAGGAGGGAGTCTGAGAGAACAGGTCCTCAGGCTTAATGGTTGGCTTTTGGCACCAGCTTCAAGGCAAGGTGGGATCCAAGTTGAGGAAAATGAGGAATTTGGGAAGGTACTTCTAACTGAGGCACAGCTCTGGGTTATTTTTCTCGGTTCTGTTTCTAGGAGCAGACAGCACACTGTAGCCAAGCACGACTGAGAAGACTAGTGGAGGAATGAGCAAGGAGATGCTGTATGTTGGCCAAGTCACATGCCTAGGTTCATGCAGAGATAATAGTAGAGACCAGAATAGAAACAAGGGAGAGGCAGGGAGGGGTGATTGTGTTGTCTAAGGAGCTGGTGTTCTTAGCAGGCTAAAACCAAAGTTTCAACCCTTACACAACTTGACTTCTTGTCGGGAATTCAGGGTATCATGCCCGAGACCCATCTCTGGGCCAGGCTCTAAGAGTCTTTCTGAGCTTGAAGGTACACACCTCATGACTGTGCTCACTATGACATCTGGCCCTATGGAGCTCTCCGTTCACGCTACTGCACTCTGTGACAGAGAAGCTCACTCATTACAACTGAGATGGCTGAGAAGCCAAGCAGCATTCTGGTCCATATGGGGAAGAGGAGGTTGCTCCTATGAAGTTGGTTCAGAGGGAGTGCACTGCTGGGGCAGTGACAGAAGGTGACTGCATTCTCTCTAGGCTGGCAGCTTTCTCTGGGCTTGAGAATACTCACAGGACCACAGAGCCATGCTGGGCAGTCAGAAAGATGGCCTGCTGTGTTGTAGCTCTTCTACCTCTCTGTTTCCAATATCTTTGGCTTTTCCTTCCAGTTCTAGTTCCAGGAGAGAAGATGAGGCTTAATATACTGCCCACAGACAAGTCCAAATATTTCCGCTCTTCGGACATCCCTGGAGGATCACTCTGAACCACTGAAGGGAAATCGAGACATTGGATTGCTGATGAGAGTTTGCTAGTTTGCAAATCTTCATTTATTTTCAGTGATAGGTGCTCCATCCTTTGTCCTTGGTCAGAGGAACAATATGGTCTTTGTATTGGCAATGGGAGGAGCTCAGGGTTATGACATATTGACATGTAAACGGTAAGTGTGACAATGGAAGATGGTGTAGACAGCAGCATCTTAATGGGACAACATTGGGACTGTGGATTTGCAAAGACATGAAGTAGCCATGAGGTGGCCAGCAGGACCCACACAGAATAGAAGAAGAGAATAGAAGAGAGAGAGACCTTTTAGAGACAAGAATAACACTCAGGCTCAGCCACACAGCTTGACTGACCTTGAACTCTTGCATTCAGGTCTTTTCCATTTTCTTTCATGCCATGCTGTCCAGGACCCTGATCATAAGCAGCTCGAATAGGGAAATCATCAAGAAACTTTGAATCCACAGAGGCAAAATAATACAAATAACTAAGTGCCATACATGCAATATAAATTCATAAGGTATATTGCACATTTTAGAAATATATCACCACACTATATATTTAAAATGTCACATAATGGACTCAGTTTTCTGATATCTTGAATATATCTTCCAGGCTGTCAGGTATATTTAAAAAATGAGTATCTTTTTAATGGCCTGTAGTGGGTAACCTCAGCAGAATAGGGGAGAAGGCATTATTTCTCCTGGTGGTAAGTGACTTGTACATCCAGAGGTGGTCAGGGAAAGTGAAAAAAGAGATCCTTCTTCTCAATTTGTGGCTTAGGAAGGTATAGGGAGGAAAGATGCCCTCACAGGGCACTGGATAAATGGCTTGGATGGGAGGTGAAAACTATGCTAAATAATGGAAGGAAGGAGGGGGTGGATGGGGAATCTCTCTTGAGCCAGATGAATGGCTCGGCAGTGAAATACTGGCCTGCATGAGCCAGAGATGCTGCTTAGCATTCCAGCTTCATCTCCATGGAGCCTTCTAGGAAGAAAAAGGAAAGGATTTGTTGTGACTGCTAGAAGGACAGGGAGGAGGACAGAGGGCAGGAGTAAGCTGTATTGGGCACCAGCTGCAGGACAGATACTTTATCTAGGTTATCTTATTTAATCGTCCTTGGGTCCTTGGGGAGTGGTATTTTTATCTCTATTTTGTTGACAAGGAGACAGGTTCAGAGCTAAGGAACGGGCTAACAGTCAGGGGTCTTGGTCTTTAGAACCAAGATCTGAGAGACTTCAAAGCCAGCCCCACTCTTCTAGGATCCAAGATTAGTTCCTTGCCTTTACCAAAGGGCTGCCTGGCTGAAGAGGCTACCCAAAATTTTCTTCAGGATACAGTGGACAAGGATCTTCAAGAGCTCCCCTCCTGCAAGCTGTTTTGTATCAGCATCTACAGTAGCAGAAGCTCAGCCATGCCACCTTCTCCTCAATACAGCCAGAGGGATCAGGAAGGTCTAGCCTCTTTCTCTTCTCTTGCAGAGTCCATTTCTTAGTACAGAGAATTGTCAACCAGAAGACCAAGTCCAAGGGTGCAGTGCATGGGTACAGTGACAGATGGTGGTATTCGGCCTGAGCAGGAGGCTCCCACACAATTTTATCTCGATGACCAGTGAGATAGCCATCCTGCTAAGAACCTGGTAATCTCTGCAGGTCTAGGGAAGTGAAGCCATCTAAGGCCTCAGGGATGTCTCTGTCTTCCTGATCTTAATGGAGAGATTGATAGGAGTAGGGACAGGGCAGAAGCCAGAGTTCTGCTCCCAGGAAAAATGATGGTTGCAGAAGGATCATTGGTTAAGTGGGATTAACGGGGGCTGAATGAGGTTTAGAGGGAGGATGAAGGAACGATGGGGTGGGCAAAGGAGAGTCGAGTGAGGTGCATTTGGAAGCTGCCTTGTTGAAGACAGTCTCTGTGTCCTTTACCACTCACATAAGGTTGTTACTGAGGAATCCAGGCTTCTTCACATGCGGGAAGAAGGGAAAAACAAGGGCTTTGCTCTAGCCCTGTGTAGGGCCTGCAGTTCAGATGGCTTCTCAGAGAGGGAGAGCTATATCTTACATTTCTCTTTTCTGTTCTGAGGCCCATGGGCCTCTACCACTAGGCCCTGACTCCTGAGACCATCCAGGCTGAAGCCAGGCAATGTGAAGGACCCACGGTCTTTTTTTACATAGTGGAGGGTAGTTTGCACAGGGGCTTGTTCCAGAAGCCCATTGTAGTTGTAGCATTGCTCTTAGTGCCAGGTCCACCCAAGACTCGGGGAAAGTGAGCGGATCCCCTCCTTCACTAAGGCCCAGTCCTTTCCTTGGGAAAAGCCTCTGCCCTGGACATCTGCCTCTCAGGTGTAAGGTGCTGGTTCCAGTTCTTGCTCCCTACTGGGGCTGGCTCTGAGCTTGAGAAGCCTTGTGAAGATCCCTGTCTGTTCATTCTGGACAGCTCTGTTACCCAGCTCCTCCAAAACTCACCTCAGGCTACAGACTGAAGCTGTATCTTGCTTAGTAGACAGAAGGTGCCCGGTGTGCTGGATGTTCGATCCACTCAGAGCTGGCAGTGCCTGTGCCCCAGCAGAAGCTATTTCCAGTATCGTTGCCATGTATACTGTTTCTCTGCACTAGTTCTTTGTAATTGATTGTACTGTGCTCAGCAGTATCCTGGGATAAGACACTATTTATCTTGACTTGAGGGAGATAATGGAATCTTTCTGATAATGATCACAGTCATTAATATTTTTAGATGAATGCTGAATGCTGCTTTTAAAGCACTTTAAAACAATCAGTATTACTTACTTAAGGCTCAAGACTTTGATGATAACCCATTTTACAGATGAGACAACTGTCCAAGATATTGAGCTGAGATTTGATAGATGCAAGATTCAAACCTGAATCCAACTCCAGAATGCTGTGTGCACTGTTAGCCTGAACATCTGGCCTGTACTAATGTAGGCTACAACATGGGATAAAGCATTGAGTGTTCCCGAAACTCCAATGGAAACTTCGATTTAGCACAGAGTAACTTTCAAGGGTGAATATGCCTCTAGAAGGCGGGCTTTGGAACAAGGTAGGAACACTTGGGAATCATTACTTTTGTAACTCTGGGCAGGCAGCTGTACTTTGAACATCAGTTCACCCACCCATAAAATGGGCTTAGCAATTGTTTCTCCCTAGCAGTATGGTGTGAAATAGAAATCACTGAGCATCATTTCTGGAACATGCATCCTGAAAACTTGACACTGAAGGCTGTTATTACCAGGATACAGAGGAAGATCCTTTGCAGACACAGGCTTTGCAGCAAGTCGTTTGGGCCCAGGCTGCTGGGCAAATATCCCAGAAATGATTCTTCTTAGTCATAATAATTATCCAAGTGCTGCAACAGATGTTTTGGAAAGCATTAGTGCTGAAATCCCCTCCTATACCCGTCTCTTCCACAAAACATGGGTTCCTTGCAGAAGCTCCTACAGGCTTCTATCTGGCTGGACAATACGTCAAATGCAGAAATAAGGAGGAAGCACAGGCTTCTTCTAAAGGTGCCTCCTAGGCAGCTCATAGCAGCCTGTAGGATGGTGTTTCATGAATGATCTCCAATGATCACGCCTTGTCAAATCCATGCCCTCACAGACCCCTTAACAGTGCCTCAGTCTGGGCCTGTGACTTTGCATTGGCCATGAGATATTCCATGCCCACCAACAGGTATACTTGCTTCTTGAAGACTGGAGAAGTACTGGGGTGTTTCTCATGTGTCCATAAGGGCGTTGCTGTCAGGCCCGATTTCTCACCTTCTCAGCTCTCCAAAGCAGAAGTTGAATAATTTATTCTGCAGTGGCTTTGTAAGGGTATCTTTTTTCACACAGTGGAGGGTAGTTTACACAGTGAGTATCCCTGTACAATAAATCTGCGGTGTTGGGCTTGCACCCTTCTAAGTGTGTCATCAGATAATCTCTTACTTCTGCTGCTCCTGAACTTCAGGCTCTATCTCATGCAAAAAGAAACCACACCAGCACAGGCATCTCTTATTCCTTATGTACAGTAAGTTGTGTGAATTTGCATGGTATTTTTTTTTTTAATGTTTTACATATACACCACTCAGTCCTGCCCAGCTTTGGGGCAACTCATTTTCTGTGTGTGTTAGAGTCAGTTCTTATACTGGAAATGAAGCTCCCCATTCATTCCCAGGACTTTTGAGGCAGACCTATTTAGACTGTGTAGCTAGCTCAACACTCCTCTTGTGAAGGGTATTAAATACTCGAATACCACAGCTCTGCCACGGAGCAGGGATAAATATGGCAGGAATGAAATAGGTCTAAATTGCTCTTGATGGCTCGATTCAATAATGTTGGTCTTTTCCTTACAGTGCTATATAACAATAGTCATTTTCAAAATGGGGTGCTGCAGTTGTTTTTAAGAAAGAATTGACAATTTTGACCTACAGAGTAGTAATTTGCAAAATGTTCTTTCTTTAAGCCATTCACGGAGAAATGCAGGAAGCCCACAAGTGTCGAACTTGAGGCAAAAACGGCTGTAACTAATGATAGTGCTAAGTGCAGTGAGAAAGAGCAGCCTTGGTGATGTTCCCGAGTCAGAACGGAGGCCAGGGAGAGGCAGAAATGAGAGCTTCATTACAGACAATTGGGCTCAGAAGTCCCTGAACAAACCTTATTTTACTCCACTTTGCAGGCACATTTCACATTGTCGGTTTTGCACTTTATGGCCTCGAAATGGGATTCGATCCAGAGAAGTAACTGCAAGAGACAAAGGGACAGTGGTTGCTAGAACCACTCATCAGCCATATCTGTTAAGTGCTCCGACTCCATCAGAACAGCTGCTAGGCACTTGGATTCTTTATGCAAATGTGCCAGAAAGAGTCTGAGCATCTTCGGCTTGGAGTTGATTGCACTTGAAAATTACAGGAGCAAACCATCTGCGCTTTCCCCATTGGTGCTTGCTTCTGTGGGTCCCACGTTGTGGATACATGGGTACATAAAACTATAGACACTAGTTTGAGATTTCTTTATTGCACCAGGGTGGGACATTCATTTAAGAGTTTCCTGTGCATTTTTTTCTGCCTGTGCTGTGATAGTTAACCTTAAAATTAAAAAAAAATAATCTCATCCTAGCACTTGGGAGGCAGAGGCAGGTGGATCTTTGTGAGTTCAAGGCCAGCCTGGTCTACAGAGGGAGTTCCAGGACAGCTGGGGCTACAGGGAGACCCTGTCTCAAAAACAACAAAAAACAAACAAAAAAATAATGTCTATATGTGTGTTTATGTGTGGAAATATGCATATGCTCAAGGAGTTTAGAAGAGAGTGTGGATCCCCTATAGCTGGAGTTACAGGCAGTTGTGAGCTGTGGGATGTGGATGTCGGGGACTGAATTTGGTTCCTCTACAAGAACAGCATGTGCTCTTAATGACTGAACCATCTCTCCAGCCCTGATGGTTGATCATGCTTATCAATTTGATTGGACTGAGAGATGACTAGGAAATGAAGAAAGCACACCTGTGGGTGTGCCTGGGAGGGACAGCACCTACCTTGAGTGTAAGCAGAACCATCCTATAGGCCAGAGGCCTAAGAGAAATAAAGAGGAAAAAGGAAGCCCCCATGCCCATGCAAGCAGCATTCCTCCTGAGTGAGTGTTCTATCCCTGCTGCCAGCGCTCATGGACACCAGATCCCAACTTCAGCTTTATAGTTTGGACCCACAGTGACTCTCCAGGGAGCTTCTAGACCTTTGGCCTCAGACTGGGGCTGCATCATTAGTTACCCATGCTCGAAGGCTTTCACCTCCTTGGACTGAGCAGCCACTATGTTCTCTGACTCTGCAGCACTCAGACAGTCACTGTTGGACTATCCCAGCTCCAATCGTGTAAGCCAACCTAACAAATACCTTTTGATAATTGTGTAGAGTCCATTGGTTCTGTTTCTCCACAGAGAGCTGAGTAATTCACTTGCACACTAATCCACGGAAGTAACTAGACAGTTGCATACTCTGCTAGGATAGCTATAATGAACAGGGAGATAATACATGGCAGTGTCTAAGGCAGAAGTGGCTTTTTATAAAACACTACCTTTTCTGTTCTTGAATGACCTGAGCCTGAAGCACTGAAGAAATCAAAAGAATTCAGTAAGAGGGGGAGGAAATTTTTTTTAAATAGTACAAGAAATGAGATCAAAGGATAGAAGTCAGGACAAGGGTTCTAGACTTGGTGTATGCCCACACTGTCTAGTAGCAGCTCTTAGATATCAAGATGTCTGGAAAATAGTTGAATTTTATTCCCAAGGAGAATGGCATACACTTTCCATCTGCCCTGGAACTCTTCACCTTCACAAAAACTGACCTCTGTCATATGCCATACAGGGGAGGATTGCTGGTTCCTGAAGCCATCTTGGTTTTGGCTATCAGAAGCAGCCACAACTGGAGCTATAGGCCTCCCTACTGGCTTAAAGACTCTACAGGTTCATTTGTTACCAACTTGAGTAAACGATCCTAGTAATGAGTAAGATTGGATTTTTATCCTTAGATATTTTATTATTTTATCACTCAGAAGAGCAGTTAAGAGACTATGGAGCAGAAGCTGGATGAGGGAGCATTAATGAGGGCCTCCAGATTAGTCCTCTATAGAGGACATTTGATTCGCTACTGGCTTCTGCATCCTTGAGATTTATACAAGGGTCTTCTGGGAAGTCAGTGGGTGAAGTGACGGCGTGGAGGCTGAGTCGGGAACTGAGGGTCTCAAGGAGTCAGGAGATTAAAGATTCAAGAAGCAACTGGCAAATTAAATATGCTCTATTTTCTCTGGGCTGGGGTACACAGGCCACTGGACAGGTGGACATGGGGCAAGAGTGCGTGTGCCCTTCATTGCAAGGAAACCACTCAAGAGTGGCTTCTTGGTAAAACTAATTATACAACAGATTACATCACTGTTTAGTTCTGGCATCCCCAGATATTCACTATTGACCACTTTGTGCCAGCGCATAACCTTTCCGATGTCTAGCATTAACCATTTTGGCCCCTGCCGGAAATCATGTCAGCCATGTTGTCTAAAGACAAACAGGCCTTGATTCCCTATAGATGGAGAGGCAAAGGAAACTGCAAGGTGAGGCAACAGTTGAAGTGTGGTAAAGCTACAGAGCATCAATAGAAGTATCATCAAGGAGACTGGTCAACTTCCTGCTTTGTAGCTCTCCATGTTCAATGTCTCATTTTCAGGGTTAGAACAAAGCATACAGTTTCAGTGGAAGATGGTATTGAGATTCTAATGAAAGAACTTCATCACCTCATGGTCTTATTCAGTAGAATGCAAACAGGAGTTGGAATTAGACTCGTCCAAACATCGTTAATTAAAAATAATTAGAATTGATAGCTTCAGAAGGCATGTTGGGAATAACACACTTTTCTGTCGAATTATCCTGCTTCCACTTCTACCGTCAACTCTGTGCTTGTGCATGGCTGTCACCTGTGTATCACTCAGAAGTGGTTACTATGGTAACAATAATGCTAAATCACACTGTGGCTTAAAACAATGACATGTATTCTTTCTCACATTATATCCTCTGTACCGGGTCGTGGGGGTGGGCTTGGCTGTTATATCACCCTCACACAAGCAGGGGAAAGGTCCTTGCCCATGTTTCTCAAGGGGGTGGGGCTCCATCCTGGTTAAATGCTTCAGAGTGCACCATGCTTTGAAATGCCTTCCTTAACATTGTCTGTGTACCTCTCTACTCTCTGAGACCAGCCAGTGCTGGTGGGAAATTCTGACTCTGGATTTTGTTGGCCAGTGTGGGCTGGAAATGCATATTGTGACAATTCTCCAGTTTCCATCCAGACTCTGGGACTAGCTGACCCAGAACTTGTAGAGTGATCTTGGTGGTGTATGTGGTACATCACTGGTGCACATGTAGGCTCAGCTCTTGTTTTTAGCTTTGGACCTACTAACCAATCTTCTATGAAATGTAAAGGGTCAACCAGATGTCCCATCGTTTCAACTTTTTTTTTAATTTTTAGATTTTTATTTATTTCTTATGTGTATGAATGTACTGTCTGCATGCAGGGTTGTGCACCCGTGTCCTGTCTGTCGTGCAATGCTGCAGAGGTCAGAAGAGGATGTTGGATTCCCCTGCAACTGGAGTCAAAGACGGTTCTCAGAAACCATGTGGGTGCTGGGGATCGAACCCAGGTCCTCTGCAAGAGCAGTTGGTGCTCTTAACCACTAGGCCATCTCTCCAGCCCTCGTTTCAACTTTTTACCTAAGGGGATATCCTGTACCCACAGCCAGACTGAAGTTCCAGTGCAATGATCAGAACAAATGGCTACCACAATGTTTGTTTTGTGGGACTGTGTGGGATTGGGCCACTGGAACAGAACCACAAGAACATGTTGATTTGGGGTGATTTTCACTCATGTTAAATACATCTGAATTTAGGCTTCTGGATTTCTTTTTTTTTAAGGACTCTTTTTTTTTCCTTTTGTCTCATTGGTTTAGTTAAGACACTTTGTATTTATTTATTTATTTATTTATTTATTTATTTATTTATTTATTTATAAGTGCATGTAGGTAGGTGCACCTGTGTAGTGCAATGCTGTGGAGGTCAGAAGTGGGTGTCAGGTTCCCCTGGAACTGGAGTTAAAAACAGTTCTTAGCCACCAAGTGGATGCTGAGAATCGAACCCAGGTCCTCTGCAAGAGCAGACAGTGCTCTTAACTGCTGAGCCATCTCTCCGGCCCAGCTTCTGGATTTCTTAATAGCCCATGATTTCCTGTTGACCTTTTGTGGATCTGAATATTGTCTTTATTTTTCTAACTCTTTCTGGTGTACAGCATCCAGCAGTAGCTGGGTGGTGGCAGGGAGACTTTGTATCCTTTTGCTCCTGCTACCAGATGGTAACTTCATGTACTCCACAGGGTTTATGGCAAGTGTCTAAGGAGTCCCTAGGATTGGTTGTACCTGTGTTTCTTGTGTACTTTTAAGCTATTGCTTTTTCATGCAATAAGACCTCCAATGGATGTTTGTCTTTGTGTTGACCCATTTGATGGATCCATTGTGCTCTTTCTGGGTGGTTTAAGTCCTTCAGGCTGAGGACAGAAACCCTCTTTACAGGTGAGATGATTCTTTTCACTGTACACTTGAGCTTATTTTGTACTTACTTGCTGGAGATGTTCTACGGAAGGCAGGTGTGCTATGAATGTTGATGGAGATCCCATTCAAGGAATGCAGTGGTTTGTGCCTGAGGAGTAGTTACAGTTGGAAGATGTGTTAATTTACCTTTACAGTATAAAATACCACATGCTGAATTTAACACTACTAGAATATGAACCATCTTTCTCGTTTTTCTGTGTACTCTTGGTTAAGAATTGCATTGTGAGTTGGGCATGTGCTTGTAATCATAGAACTTGGGAGGCTGAGGCAGTAGGATCACTGCAAGTTCAAGGCTAGCATGAGCCACATAGAAGACCCTGTTTCAAAAACCAAAAAAGCTGCATCATGTGATCACTGTTAATAATATACTATAATGGCTTATAAGAATGTTACTGGAGGGGTTAGAGAGATGGCTCAGTGGTTAAGAGCACTGGCTGCTCTTGCACAGGATCCAGGTTTGGTTTCTAGTACCCACTGGGCAGCTAACAACTGTCCATAGCTCCAGTTCCAGGGGGATCTGACACCCTCTTATAGCCTTCCATGGGGATTGCATGCATATTGTACACTTGCATATGTGCAGGCAAAACATTCATACACAGAAAAATAAAGATAGAAAAAGAAAATTACTGGAAGCCAGGGTTCATGATGGCAAGATGCATGATGTAATTAGGATTAAATAAATTTAATTAATGATATTTATAAACCTGGGAAACAAAATATTAATGTTATTCAATATAATAAGTTTCCAGAAATGAGTGGCCATAGATGTGTAAGTAGTGTTGCTACCCTGTTCTTGGGTAGGGAGATAAGAAGTCAGCTAGGAACGGTCCATTTTATAATAAAGGACATTGAGAGATGCTTCCTATACACAAAAGAAAGAGATAAACAGATGCTAGGCAAACTGGATATAAACAATTATTTAAGTATCTATATACCAAGTGTATCTTGAAAGCATCATCACCATTATGGTAACAGATATCAATCTGCAGATACTTGCCCATTGTGCCTGTAGGTAACCTGTCCTTCTGAGGCTCCCCCAACACTGGAGAGCTATTCTGTTTTCTGCCATTCTTGGTTAGTTTCAATTTTCTGGATTTTTATGGAAATGGAATCATGCATTACATACAAGTATTTATGTAGACATAGATTTTTATGTTTATTCATTTATTATATGTATACGTATATATGCACGTGGGCACACACATGTCAAAGTGTTTGTGTGTGTACGTGTGTGTGTGGGACTACTTGCAGGGGATATTGAATCACCCTTTTAACCATGTGGGTTCCAGGGAATGACCTCAGGTTGTTAGGCTTGCTATCCTACTGGTCAGGACATAGATTTTTAAATTATCTATATATTTTTAAAGATTAAAAATATTTTTATTTCTTTTTTTTTCTAATTAAATTAGTTTTTATTGATGCTTTGTGCATTTCATACATTTTTTCCAATTCAGTTCAGGCTTATTTCCCTTTCCCTCCCCCCCCCCACCCCATCCCAGATCATGCATTCTGCCATAACTGTCCTGCATCTTTCTCTCAGTTTTTTTTTTTCATTTTTAGCTATAAGTGATAATCCATGAGTATTATAAATTATATATATTTATATATATTAATATATTGCTGCAAAGATGGCTCAGCATATAAGAACACATAATGCTCTTCCAGAAAGACCCAAATTCTTCCCAGCACACCATGTTGAACGGCTCCAATCTGCCCTGTAACTCCAGCTGTAGTTAATCTGCACTCACACAGACTTAGAAATAAAAATATTTTTAAATCTTAAAAATTATCGATAATTTCACACCACCCACCACCACTCTATGTCCTGACTCAGTAGGATAGCAAGCCTAACAACCGACGGTCATTCTCCTGGAACCCACATGGTTAAAAGGGTGATGTCATATCCCCGTGCAAGTAGTCCCACTACACCACGTACACACAAAACACTTTGACATGTGGTGTGCCCACGTGCATATCATACGTATAATATAATAAATGGAATAAACAATAAATCAATCCTATGTCTACATAATACTTTGTATGTATGCATGATTCCATTTCATAAAACTCCAGAAAATTGGAAAACCTAACTAAGAATGGCAGAGAAAAACAGAATAGCTCTCCAGTGTTGGGGGAGCCTCAGAAGGACAGGTTACCTACAGGCACAATGGGCAAGTATCTGCAGATTGATATCTGTTACCATAATGGTGATGATGCTTTCAAGATACACTTGTTATATGATACTTAAATAATTGTTTATATCCATTTGCCTAGGCATCTGTTTAATCTCTTTCTTTTGTGTATAGGAACAGCTCTCAATGTCCTTTATTATAAAATGGACCGTTCCTAGCTGACTTCTTATCTCCCTACCCAAGAACAGGGTAGCAACACTACTTACACATCTATGGCCACTCATTTCTGGAAACTTATTATATTGAATAACTATAATATTTTGTTTCCCAGGTTTTATAAATATCCATTTAATTAAATTTATTATCCTATTTACATCATCATTTGCCATCATGACTGGCTTTCCAGTAATTTTTTCTTTCTATCTTTATTTTATCTGTGTCTATGAATGTGTTTTGCCTTGCAACATTGCAGTGTTACCATATGCATTGCAATCCCCATGGAAGGCTATAAGAGGGTCTGTCAGATGCCCCAGGGAACTGGATCTATGGAACAGTTTGTTAGCTGCCCAGTGGTGCGTACTTGAAACCAAACCGCATCCTCTGCAGATCAGCCAGTTGCTCTTAACCACTGAGCCATCTTCTAACCCCTCCAGTACACTTCTTATAAGCCCATTATATGTATATTATTAACAGTGATCACTGATGCAGCTTTTTTGGTATTTTGAAACAGGGTCTTCCTATGATGGCTCATGCTAGCCTTGACTTGCAGTGATCCTACTGCGTCAGCCTCCCAAATGTTCTACCCTGACTTAAGAGGCACAGCAGCCCAACCACAAATGCATTCTTACCAGAGTACAAAAAAAAACGAGAACAGGATGGTTCATATTTCTTTAGTAGTGTTATAATTCAGCATGTGGTATTTTAGACTGTAAAGGTTAAATTTAACACATCTTCCAATCTGTTAACTACTCCTCAGGCACAAACCACTGCATTCCTTGAATGGGATCTCCATCAACATTCATAGCACACCTGCCTTCCGTAGAACATCTCCAGCAAGTAAGTACAAAATAAGCTCAAGTGTACAGTGAAAAGAATCATCTCACCTGTAAAGAGGGTTTCTGTCCTCAGCCTGAAGGACTTAAACCACCCAGAAAGAGCACAATGGATCCATCAAATGGGTCAACACAAAGACAAACATCCATTGGAGGTCTTATTGCATGAAAAAGCAATAGCTTAAAAGTACACAAGAAACACAGGTACAACCAATCCTAGGGACTCCTTAGACACTTGCCATAAACCCTGTGGAGTACATGGAGTTACCAATCTGGTAGCAGGGAGCAAAGGATACACAGTCCCCTGCCACCACCCGCTACTGCTGGATGCTGTACACCAGAAAGGAGTTAGTAAAAACTAAAGACAATATTCAGATCCACCAAAAGGTCAACGGCAATCATGGCTATAAAAGAAACCAGAAAGCCTGCGGCGGAGAGATGGGCTCCAGGCATCTAAGAGCACTGTCTGTACTCTTCGCAGAGAGACCTGGTTCGATTCTAGCATCCACATTGTTGGTGGCTAAGAACTGTTTTTTAACCCTCTTCCAGATGTCTGAACTCTCTGACACCCTCTTCCTGACCTCTCACAGCATTGCACTTATCATAGGTGCACCTACGTTCATGCACTTATAAATAAATAAATAAATAAATAAATAAAATAAAAATAAATAAATAAAAAAGTGCTAAAAAATAAAAAAAAAAAAGAAAAAGAAAAAAGTCCTTAAAAAAAAAGAGAAATCCAGAAGCCTAAATTCAGATGTATTTAGACATAGTAAAATCACTCCCAAATCAACATAGTCTTGTGGTTTCTGTTCCAGTGGCCCAATCCCACACAGTCCCACAAAACAAGCATTGTGGTGCCATTTGTTCTGATCCATTGCAACTGGACTTCAGTTGGCTGTGGGTACAGGATCATCCCCTTAGGTAAACAGTTAAACGAGGGCTGGAGAGATGGCGCTAGGGCTTGGAGCAGGACCTGCTTCTTGCAGAGGACCTGGGTTCGATCCCCACAGCAACCCACCCGCAATTGGTTTTCTGAAACCAGCTCTGTTGTACTACAGTTCAGGAGATCCAAACTCCTCTTTCTGTACCTCTGCAGCATGCACGACATCGGACAGGACACGGGGCAACAACCTGCATGCAGACAGTACATTATACACTATAAAAATATAATAAAATTTCATAATACAAAAATTAAAAAATAAAAGTTGAATATTTGAAACGATGGGAACATTGGTTTGACCCTTTACATTTCCTAGAAGATTGGTTGTAGCGTCCAAAAGCTAAAAACAGAGCTGAGCCTACATGTGCACCAGTGATGTACCACATACACCACCAAGATCACTCTACAAGTTCTGGGTCAGCTAGTCCCAGAGTCTGGATGGAAACTGGAGAATTGTCACAATATGCATTTCCAGCCCACACTGGCCAACAAAATCCAGAGTCAGAATTTCCCACCAGCACTGGCTGGTCTCAGAGAGTAGAGAGGTACACAGACAATGTTAAGGAAGGCATTTCAAAGCATGGTGCACTCTGAAGCATTTAACCAGGGATGGACCCCACCCCCCCCTTGAGAAACATGGGCAAGGACCTTTCCCCTGCTTGTGTGAGGGTGATATAACAGCCAAGCCCACCCCCACGACCCGGTACAGAGGATATAATGTGAGAAAGAATACATGTCATTGTTTTAAGCCACAGTGTGATTTAGCATTATTGTTACCATAGTAACCACTTCTGAGTGATACACAGGTGACAGCCATGCACAAGCACAGAGTTGACGGTAGAAGTGGAAGCAGGATAATTCGACAGAAAAGTGTGTTATTCCCAACATGCCTTCTGAAGCTATCAATTCTAATTATTTTTAATTAACGATGTTTGGACGAGTCTAATTCCAACTCCTGTTTGCATTCTACTGAATAAGACCATGAGGTGATGAAGTTCTTTCATTAGAATCTCAATACCATCTTCCACTGAAACTGTATGCTTTGTTCTAACCCTGAAAATGAGACATTGAACATGGAGAGCTACAAAGCAGGAAGTTGACCAGTACTCCTTGATGATACTTCTATTGATGCTCTGCAGCTTTACCACACTTCAACTGTTGCCTCACCTTGCAGTTTCCTTTGCCTCTCCATCTATAGGGAATCAAGGCCTGTTTGTCTTTAGACAACATGGCTGACATGATTTCCGGCAGGGGCCAAAATGGTTAATGCTAGACATCGGAAAGGTTATGCGCTGGCACAAAGTGGTCAATAGTGATATCTGGGAATGTCAGAACTAAACGTGATGTCAATCTTGTGTTATATATTTTACCAAGAAATGCCACTCTTAGTGGGTTTCTTGCAATGAAGGCACACCGCCCAAAAACGTCTGCTCCCATGTCCACCTGTCCAGTGGCTGTGTACCCCACCCAGAGCAAATAGAGCCTATTTACTTTGCCCAGTTGCTTTCTCTGAATCTTTATATCTCCTGACTCCTTGAGACCTCATTCTCCGACTCAGCCTCACGCCGTCACTTCACCCACTGACTTCCCAGAAGACCTGTGTATTAAATCTCAAGGATGCAGAAGCNGACTGAGTTTTTTTTCTCATTCCTTTTTGTTTTCCTCTGTGTTTTCTTTCGTAATTCCATTTCCTTTTTGAGCTTCTCAATCTCTTCTTTGTGCTTTCTCAATCTCTTCTTGGTGCTCCTCTTTCTTTATTTGGTTGGCTTCCTTTTTCCCGTGTTTCTACTTCCATTGGAGTTTGTTTTTTCTCCCTCTTAGTTCTTTCTGGAGTTTGTCATTCTGTTCCTTTAGTTCTTTCCGAGGATTGTCATTCATTCCCTCTAGGTCCGTGTTTTTGAGTTTTTCAGTCTCTCTCTTTAGTTCCATGGCTGTGCAGCAGAGGGCGCGCCGCCATGTGTCTGTATATCCCACATCTACTTGGCTATTGGCTCTCCCCTTGGAGAAATAAACCCATGGCGATGCCCACAAGCTTACATCCTCTACAGGTTAGAGATGTTATAAGCCACAGTAGACCCTGTCATATTTAACCGAGGGGAGTGAAAACGTAATACATGGATTAACATATCAACAACCATGTGTCTATGGCTAAAGTAACCCTACCATAACTCATTAGTCGCTGCTTAAATACCTATCTATCTAAATTGCTCTGTTCTCATTAGTAGGAGCTCGGACAAGGTTATTCCTGGACAAAACGTCAGCCCCATGAAACGGAAAACAGCCAGACCTTGACCAGAGTCCAAGTCAACAGCCTCCACAGGACGAGTGGACTGTTTTACCTCTTACCACCTGCTTGCCCCCATTTTTCTACGCCTAGGGAACAACCTGCGGAAGAGGGGGCGTGGTGTAGAAGTAAGGGCGCTCGGATTGGGGCGTGAATTGTGCAACCAGCAATGTAGTCTGACACTCATTTGATCAAACTTGATTGAACAAATAACAAAACCTCCCCCGTCCCCCCACTGCATGGTACGGGGCTGTAGGTGTTGGCGGACAACAGGCTTCTGAGATAGGTTTTGCATGGAGGATGCTCGTGAGCTCGCTCTGTAGACCAGGCCGGCCTTGAACCCACAGAGATCCATATATAGTCTTTTTTGAGACAGGGTCTCCCTGTAGCTCCGGCTGTCCTGGAACTCACTCTGTAGACCAGGCTGGCCTTGAACTCACAAAGATCCACCTGTCTCTGCCTCCTGAGTGCTAGGATTAAAGGTGTGCACCACCAGATGTTGAATTCTCTTATATAAATTCCCAGGAGTGGAATGGCTGTCTCATTTGGTAACTTGAGTTGTATCCCTCAACTTTTGGTGTGTTTTGTCTTTAACTTCATTCAGTTCCTAATTAATCCTCATTTCCCTTTTGATTCTTTGAACTGCATATCACCCAATATTTGGTCATTTCTCAGATATCTTTCTGTCATTTATGGTTAATTTAATACCATTATAATCAGAGAACATACTATACATGAATTAAATCCTTTAAAATAATTGCAATTTGCCTTAGTGTCTTAATATATCTTACTAGATGTTTTGTATTTACTTGAAGAAAATGTTTGATTTGTTATTGTTGGACTATTTTAAATATTTTATTTATTATTTTTATTTTATGTGTATGAGTGTTTTGCCTGCATGTGTGTAAGTGTACTAGTGTTGTGCAATGCCCATGGAGGTAAGAAGAAGGCAATGGATCCCTTGGAACTGAAGTTACTGATAGTTGTTAGCTACCATGTGTGTGTGCTGGGAATGGAACCCAGGTCCTCTGCAAGAACAGACAGTGATCTTAACTGCTGAGCCATCTCTTTAGCTCCTTGAATAGACTATCAATTAGGTCAAGTTGATTGATAATCTTGCTCAGTTTGTTACGTCCCTACTGATTTCCTGCCTGTTTCTTCTACCAAATGTTGAAGAGATAACCGAATCCAAATTGTAGATTTTCCTTTTCTTTCCCTCCATATTTATTGTTGGTGTATTTATTATAAAATTCTGTTATTATATGAACAAACTTTTATGAAAATTATGTCACCTTGGTGAACTTTTTATTGTTATGAAAAGCCTCTGTTTCTCCTTGCTTTGAAATACTTTGAAATTGTGTCAGCATGGAATTAATTCTTGTCTTTTCACCTAGAATCTACTCATGTTCTTAAATTTTGCATTTTTCTGAAGGTGACATATTTGGTCTTACTTTAAAAGCTCAGTTTGTTAGCCTCTGCCTTCTTCTGAAGTTGTTAGAGTCTCCGCATTTAATAGGATTAACATCGAGGTTGAGTTTAAGCTTGCCAATTTGCTAATTTGTTTTCAGTTGTCTTAGATCCTTCATTCCCTTTTATCTGGTTCCTTTTGGATTGTGTGTTTTTTGATATCTCTTCAATCTACTTTCTCATCTTAGTAGTTCTGCCTATGTACTGAATCAAAGCCATCTTCTAATACACAACTTTTACTTTAGCCAATCAGATTAAAAATTTTTTTTCTTTATTTTTATTTTATGTGTATGGGTGTATTGTGTGCATGTTTGCAAGTGCACCCATGTCATGCAATGCCTACAGAGGACAGAAGAGGGAGTTAAATCCCTTGGAACTAGAGTTATGGACAGTTGTTAGATACCATGTGGGTGCCAGGATTCAAACCCGGAGTCTTCTGTGAGAACAGCCAAAGCTCTTAACTGCTGAGCTATCTCTTTAGCACCAAATAATCGGATTTTTAAGAGAGATTTGAAATATATGTTTTAAAAATATTTTTTTCATGTCCTTTCCATTTTCAGTGCCTTTGGTTGTTGGTGTAGATTCATATTTCTATCTGAAATCATATTTCTTCCACCTAAAATATTCAAAATCTACTGTGGCGTGTGTCTGTTGATCATGGATTCTTTCTGCCTTTGTCTCTCTGACATGTTTTGCCCTCATTTAAGGGCTATTTTCAGTGGCTTTAAGAATTCTATGTTGACTTTTCTTTTTCTGTTTTGCTTCTAGTATTGTAGGATGTTCTCTGTCTTTTCGGAGTTGCTTGTTTCTGGCTTTTAAATCCACTGTCTCCTTGTCTTTTTTTTTTTCTCATTCTCTTTCTCTCTCTAGGTGCCTTTAAGAATTTCAACTTTATTGATTTTCAGTAGCAATGTTTTTTAGTGTTATTCTCTTCATGTTTCTTGTGCTCGAGGTCCTTTAAGCTTTCTGGATGTGTAGTTTTATAATGTTATCGGTTTGAAAATTTTGAGATTATTTTTTCAAATACATTTTATTTGGCAAACCCCTGTCTCCTTTCTTCAAAGATTCTAATTAAATGAATGTTAGGCTTTGTGGACTTGATACACAAGTAGACATTTTTATCTATTTTTTTTCTCCTTTATTTTTTAAGGGATTCTACAATATTGCACAGTTGTTTTCAGATCACATTGACATTGCTCAGTTTGCCATAAAACTAGGTAATTGGTGCTAGCACCCACAGATGAGGGATACTATTCATCTTTTGTTTTTCTGGGACTGTGTTACTTCACTCAGGATGATATCTTCTAGCTCCAACCATTTACCTGCAAAGTTCATGATGTCTTTTTTTTTTTTTTTTGGCTTTTCGAGACAGAGTCTCACTGTAGTCCCAGCTGTCCTGGAACTCACTCTGTAGACCAGGCTGGCCTTGAACTCACAAAGATCCACCTGCCTCTCTGCCTCCTGAGTGCTAGGATTAAAGGCGTGTGCCACCACGCCCAGCGATGTCATCTTTCTTTATTGCTGCATAGAACTCCTTTGTGTAGATGTACCACATTTTCTCTATCTACTCATCAGTGGAGGGGTACTTGGGTTGGTTCCAGCTCCTTGCTATTGTGAAGAGAGCTGCAATAAACATGGCTGTGCATGTATCTCTGTGGTAAGATGAGTCTTGTGGGTACATACCCAGAAGTGGTATGGCTGGGTCAGGTGGCAAGTTCATTCCAAGTCTTCCAAGGGTTCTCCACACTGCTTTCCATAGTGGCTGTACCAGATTACATTCCCACCAGCAGTGGATGAGTGTTCCCCTTTCCCCACAACCTCTCCACCACTTGGTATCATTTATTTTCTTGATCCTAGCCAGTCTTTTTTTTTCTTTTTGTCTTTTCGAGGCACGGGGGTCTTCCCTGTGAAGCGTCCCGAGCTGTCCTGGACTCACTCTGTAGACCAGGCTGGCTTGACTCAAAAGATTTCACACTGCCGTAATGGCCTCCCCACGAATGCTAGGATTAAAGGCGTGCGCCGGCCACGCCCTGATCCTAGCCAATCTTACTGGAGTAAGATGATATCTAAATGGTTTTGATTTGCATTTCTCTGCGTAATGCTAGTGATTTTGAACACTTCTTGAGGTGTTTCCCAGCCATCTCTAAATTCCTTCACTTGATGAAGTCTCTGTTCAGCATCTTTTGCTCCATCCAATTGAGTGGGTCATTGTTTTCTTTGCTCCTTTTTTCTTGAAAAGTTTATATATTTCGATGGAAATCAATACTTTGTCAGATGTATCTGTGTGAAGGTTTCCTCCATTCTACTGGGTTTTTCTTTTCACTTCTTTGATTTGTTTCTTTTGATGTACAGGAAACTTTTAGTTTAGATGGAGGTCCATTTTGTCAATTATTCGACTTTAACTTTCTTGTGCAGCTGCTTGTGCCTGACTTTAGGAAGTCTTTTCCCTATGCCTCATGTGTCTTAAGTCTGCGCTAACTTTTCCTTCTATCACCTTCAGATATTTGGGGTTCACTATTGAGTCTTTAATCCATCTGGGTTGACTTTTGTACAGGGCAAGGAGGTAGGTGTGTTGTAATTTCATTCTTTGCTGCAAGTGGTGATCCAGTTTTGCAACACCATTGCTTATTGCTGCTTCTCATTGTGTCTTCTTGGCCCCCTTGTCAAATTGAGTGGCTGAAAATTGAATTGTGCTCAAGTTTTCGGATACTTCAGTTTTGTTTCTTAGTTCAACAGTCTGTTTTTGTGCCGTTACCATAAGCTGTTTTTATGACTATAGCCCGGTAGCTAGTTAATAGTTTTGAAGTCTGGTATAAATCAGATCCTCCCTCCTGTATTGCTCTTTTTTAACTGCAGGGGTTTTATTAACTATTTGTATGGTCTTTTGTTTTTCCAAAAGAAATAAGAAGACTTTTTTTCCAGAGCCGTGAAGAAAACTCTTAGGATTTAATTGGAACTGCATTGAATCTATACAAGAGTTGGGTTTGAATGGACATTTCTTACTATAACTTCACATCTTATGCCCACGGTCAAGAATTCGCTCTGGGAGGTGTCATGGAGATAGAGGTATATTTATCTATCCGTGTTAGTTACGGAGAGGACATAGTATGATGCTGACTTCTGAGCGAGGGACGGAGGCGCGTCTGATGATCTTAATGTATATTATATTACTGTTGGCTATTCTAACCACTATGTGTAATGAATGTAGCTGGGTCATGGGGCATGTAGGGTCTTGGGTACCCATGTCATGGGGCAATGTCGTGGAGTCAGAAGAGGGTGCGGAGTTCCCCTGGAACTGAGTTCTCACTGGAATTGGAGTTACAGACTGTTGCTAGCCCCATGTGGGTGCTGGGGTATCAAACCTGGGGGTTCCTCTGCAAGAGTGGTCGGCGTTCTTAAACTGCAGCATCACCCTCTACCAGGGATTTTAAAATTTTTGTTGTAGGATCTTTGGTGTCTTTTGGTTAAAAAGGGAAATTAAAAGAGTACCTAATTGGAAAGAGGAAGTCAGACTATCACTTTTTGCTGCGCATGATTGTTTTACTAAAAGGGATGCTAAAAACTCTACCAGAAAACTCCTAGAAATGATTAAGGAGTTTCAGTAAAGTGGCAGTGAAACATACAAAATTTAACCTAGAAAAAATTGTAGCCTTTCTTTAACACCAAAAAAGAAGCACTGAAGAAAGGAATTCAAGGGAACCTTCCCACTCACAATAGCCTGAAAAGCAATAAAATACCTAGAAACAAAACCTAACAAAATATATTTTTTCTCTTTGAATTATTTAATTTGGGGCATTTTCCCTCTTGGTGAGAGTCTCAAAATACTACATGCTTCTCCCCTTCTTCTACCTCAAGAGGCTATGGCTAATATAATCCACTTATATGGATTTTTTTTAACTCAGTATTAATCTGTATCCCCAATTTTTTATTTGTTAACTTTGGTTGGATCGTGATATTTTTCTGTGTTTATATATTTTCTTTGTTTGAGGATTCACTGAAAAATCTTAGAAGCAGTTTGATATTTTTGGTTTTCATCTTTATACTTTGTCAGGCAGGATACAGCAATTCAGTACTTAAAGCCTAGGGAAGGTTTTATTCACTGTTCAGATAGAAGAATTTGGCATGTTCTGTGAATTATATGGCTAGTTGACCTTTAGGGTTTGGTGATGGAGCATGCTGAAACACCATGAAGGCAAGTTATGTGACTTCAATGTTGTAAATCATTCTTTATGCTGTGTCTATATTAGATTGAAAGTTTTCCTGAGTATAAACTCCAAGGTGAATTGGAAAAAAGTATTTCCTTTAGGTCTATGAAATCTCAATCTTTCATATATGCTTGCAATGTTGAAGTAACAATTGTTAAAAGTTCTCTAGAATCATTCTGCTTCCTGATATATTTGTCGACAGACTGATTTCTTTCTCGAAGAATCTTACTTCTAAGAATTCTTTTTTACTCTAGGTTTAAAAAATTGATTATACTGAATTTAGGAATATTGAATTTGATCCAGTCTTTTCTTTTTTTGTTTTAAATTAATTTTTATTGGATGCTGTCTTGGGCATTTCATACATTTTTTCCAATCCAGTCAGCTTCTTTCCCTTTCCCTCCGACTCATTTCTTTGGACAGTTGTAGACACTGTTCGGTCTGGAGCTCTTGCTTTCACTTTTTGGAAAATTTCTTGAATTGTTTCACTGTTAGTTATCTCTCATTTATCCTTCCACAAATTATATTAAGTCTTAAATAATCTTAAATAATTTTAAATAGTATTGTAATATTAAAAATAAATAATATTAAAAATATTAATGTTGAACAACCTGATATAATGTATATTTCTTTTCAATTTTTTATTGGGCTTTTGTACATTTTATATAACCTCTCCCAATAAAATTTATACCCATTCGACATTATCTGCGACATGTCGTATCACCGCACTGACGATGCGCCAGCACGGATGAGAGGAAGAGAGACTCACATCTGCACGGACAGACTATATCTATCCTTCCACTCAGATGATCAGAGACATGTTTAAAATTTTTTCTATGTAGATGTTTACTGTTTGGGGCAGATCTTGAACAGACTGCTTTTTTGTTGTTGTTCCCTTAATTTTATACTGTCGGGGGGCCTAAAATATGCATTTATACACTCCATACATATACGAAAATTTACAAAGTAATATAAGGAATTTGTGCTAAAGATCCACAAAATGAAGGTATTAAACAAAGTCGTTTTTTTTTCTGGGATTGTGTTATCTCACTTAGCATAAATGGGGCTTCTAGTTTCCATCCATTTACCTGCAAGGAGGTTCATGATGTCATCTTTCTTTACTGCTCCATAGGAGACTCCATTGTGTAGGGATGAACATTATCAATTTTTCCACTCACGTTGAGGGACACTTGGGTGCTTCCAGCTCTTTGTTATTAATCGAAAAGAGCTGCAATTAACATTGGATGTGGGCAGCAGAGCCGTCTGCATGTAATGGAAAATCTGTGGTATATACCCAGGAGGGGTATGACTGGTCGGTGGTTGGTTTCATGTTTTTTTTAATTGATGGCTGTGGCATTTTTCATAACATCATTTCCAATTCAGTTCAGGCATTATTCCCCTTTCCCTTCCCCCCTAAGCCCCACCCGCATCCCAGATCATCGCATTTTGCCATAAACTGTCCTGCATCTTTCCTCGTTTTTTTTCATTGTTTTAGCTATATAGTGATGACCATAGTAACAAGCGATCCTTCAATATGAAACCATGAAAAAGGCTGTTGTGTCCAAACACCCACAGCCCCACATTCCAGTGGGGGGTGAGGGGTTGTATGTCAGAGTGTAAGTGTGACAAATAAATGTGTCCAGACAACATTGCTGTAGTTGTGTCACCATTCACCCAATCGCAACCCTTACATACATCGCTACCATGCCACGCTTCCTCTTCCTCAGTTTGTTCCTTAGGCTTAGAGAAAGGACACAGGTGGATGAGAAACAAAAAAGTCCAACTCTCTCCTGGCTGTTGTTTTGGTCTCTGGTCAATTCTGGCCTGTCTTCCTTTCATTGGCTGACAGTTCATGCAGGAATGACCTTTCAATCCAACTAATGAACCACAAGGCGAGTTAGATATATGGGTATTAAACAGTACTAATTGCTATGGTTGGTTACTTTGGTATAGACTCCAATATGTTTGAATGGTATGTTAATCGATGAATTACATTTTTTCCTGTTAAAATATGACATGGTCTTATTGTGGCTTATAACATATCCTAACCCGCTGTAGAGGATGTAAGCTTGTGGGCATCAAAGCCATGGGTTATTCTCCAAGGAGAGAGGACTTAGTAAAAGTAAATTATGGGGTTGTATAGTAAACAACATTGGTTAACCAGACTCTGAAAAAAAACAGTAGATCCTGAAGTTAAATGGAAGACTATAAAGTCGCTGTTGTCCCACCATTTTTTTTTAACATACAAACTGTGTAGACCCAATAACTTGGGGATGGCTACACAAAATGTCTCTATAAATTTCTCGTTTGTCAAGTATCACCTTGTGAGCATTCTCTTTTAAATATTTAAACTAGAAATTAAGTTTCTGTCCCAAGCTTAATTCATATATAAGTCACCCCAAAACAACAAATGGGTATTGATGAAATCTGGGTGCTTGAATTCCAACCTCTATAGTTATGTATAAATGTACAACTGTCTTCTGGAGGATTACAGATTCGGGTTAAAAAAAGGGGTGTGATAACAGATAGACATGAGAAACCTTTTCGTGCAAAAACCTTGCATTTGCAAAATCCTAAAACTAACTACGGGGAAAAGAGATTTGTGGGTCCCAACAAGAAAAAATGTCACCAACTTATGGCTGAGAAAGTAAAAAAGTACAGCTTTGCATTGAGTAGGACGTACCAAAAAGTGCCAACTGAAAGTTGACCTGTCTGAACAATCCGAAAAGGAAGAAAAGCCCTCAGAGTTGCTATAAACATCGAACCCCTCTGTGGATCCTACTTGTAACAACTATTTATAATGAGTCCTAATGAAACTTACCTTCTAGGTGCCGCAAGGTTTTGATATGAGAGACTTTCTTGCCTCCCCCCATAGAAAAAGGAGAAATATGATGTTGATGAGGTCGCTCTCCTACTGTAAAGTGGAGACAACTATTATAGAGGTAATTTCCTATAAAACCAGTGAAACTGCCTTCTTTAATTGACTAATAGACATAAGAACTGTGAAAAGGATTATTCTCTGTTCAGAACCAAATATAATACTAAAGTCCTTAAGCTATGCACTTAAGCAAAATATATTAATACGGGAGCTCTGACATCAGCAATGGATTATTCTACCAGGCAGATGTTGGCCAGGTGATCCAAGGCCCCACAAAAGGTAAAGGCTCCTTGCCTCTAAACTGGGATACCTGCAAGAAGAGAGGTGATAAGGCCCTGCTGCCAAAGACCTGACGTTAACATGGGAAAGATGTATTGAGACCACACATGCAAGTGTACAGATGGCTTCTGGAATACCAGAGAGTGTTACCAAAGGCCACTCAACCAATAAAGCAAATACGGGTCTCCCTGAGTCAAGCAAGACTCTACCGTCAGCACCAGCTACCCCCCCACCTGCCTGGAAATACTGTGCAGCAGAGGCAGCCATATGCCTGTATATCCCAAACCTAATTGGCTATTGGCTCTCTCATTTTGAATCTTTTAAGAGTTCTCCACACTCCTTTCCATAGGGGTTGCAGGAGTTTGCATTCCCATCAGCAGTGAATGAGTGTTCCCCTTTCCCCACAGCTTCTCCAGTATTTTTTTGGTCTTTTTGAGACAGGGTCTCCCTATAGCCTCAGCTGTCCTGGAACTCACTATGTAGACCAGGCTAGTCTTGAACTTACAGAGATCTGCTTGCCTCTGCCTCCCCAGTACTAAGATTAAAGGCTTCTGCCACCACACCCGGCATTATTTTTTTTTATTGAGCTTTTATACATTTCCAACAGTTCTTAGTCAAACTTAGACCCCTTCCCTATCATTGCTGCCACCATCCCATGCAGACCTCATGCATTCCACCATAAATGTTAAGTCCTATCTAGTCAAACATTTGTACTCACATGCCCCTCAGTGAAAATTCATCCACTGGAGTCTAGTCAGTCATAAGTAAGGTCTACTCTCCCTTACCCAGTGGTAATCAGTCTCCAACAGTTCCCAGGATAGGGTGGGCCATTGCCCATTTCCCTTGAACTACTCTGGGCCCTTGTCTGATTGAGTCAGCATGGATCCTGTGTTCAACATCATTACTGCCACAAGTTTACATGTGCCAGCTTCCAGGTCTTAAAAGCCAGTTTCCTATATTCATGAACCAAGCCTGACTCTTACAATCTTTCTACCTTCTCTTCTGCAATGGTCTCTGAGCAGTGTTTGGGTGAGTTTTAATGTAGGAGTCCAATCCAGGGACACATGCTCTACAGTCATTTATTCTCTAAAATTTGGTCACTATGGTCTTCTGTGTGCATCACACTCTATTGTATAAGGAAGCTTCACTGGTGAGGGTTGATGGATGCACTAAGATGTTCTCTATCCCCGGTTCCTCTGTGTTCCATGAGACTTGGGTATAGAGGTTCCATTGTAGACGTGTCACCTAGGACTTGGCATCTTTTAGCTGTATATTCTCTGTGTGTGACCAGTTGTGGCACTCTGCACTAGCCTCCATCTGTTGCAAAAAGAAGCTTCATTGATGAGTGGTGCTCAGTACACTTGTCTCCCAGGTAACAGCATCACTACTACACTAATAGCAGCAGGTTGCTGTGCCAGTCATTAATGGGGTATTAGACTTTAGGGATGGGTTGGACCATAGATTGATTTTTCTGCCTTAGCAGCTTGCATAGCATCCTCTAAAACTGTAAATGTACTGTCTGCATGGATGTCTGTGCACCCATGTCGTGCAATGCTGCAGAGGTCAGAAGAAGGTGTCGGATTCCCCTGGAACTGGAGTTAAAGATGGTTCTCTACTGCCATGTGGGTGCTGGGAATCTAACCTGGGTCCTCTTCAAGAGCGGTTGGCACTCTTAACAGCTAGGCCATCTCTCCAGCCCCATTATTTTTTATTTCTAACAATTTTATTTTCTACTTTTTTGTTTTTCCTTTTCTTTGAAAATATGTCCCATTCTTCTCTTTTTCCTTCGATGCCTTCTCTTTTCTGTTGCTGACTGTATGTTCAGCGTTTTGTCCTCTGTAGTCTTTGTCAGCTGATGTCTTCCAGTGTCCAGTGGTCATTGGTTAAGTGGTTTAGGAACTCCTAAATCACAAGCTTTGAATACCTGGGTGTAGCTCCTGGACAAGGAGGCCTGTTATAGAAGGAACAGTCTGCAAGGTTCATGTCAAGGGCCCTTGTACATCCTTAGTGCTTTCATCTTAGGCTATTGGACTCTCCAGAGAAGGCTCCTCCCTCTTCCTCCTGGAAAGCTGGGCTGGGCATCCTGTTGGGGGCTGCCAAGGAGAAAGAGCTGGTTGGTGTGTAGCCTGCAGGACTCCTGAAGCCCTGCTTTCCCTATGGTACTGCGTCCCCCACTATTCTTAGTGCTTCCTATTCACAGTATCTTTGGTTCCCAGAGAAAAATTCTTCAGGCCTGCTGTGGCTAGGAAGAGCCAATTTTCCAGTGGAGTGAAATTAGAGTGAAACATCTATTTATTTACTTCTTTGTAAGAATTTACTATGTGCCAGACTTGTGTATCCATACTTCCCACATCTTGGCTTATAAAGAGGAAAGAAGTGTTAATACTCTGTTTCTGAGATGTAGGAGTTAAAGCACAGAGTGGTGTGGTAACTTGCCCAAGACTTCTCAGCAGAAAAGCCACCAGCTGGCACTTGCAGCCAGACAACCAGGCTTCTTAATGTGTCATCTGACGACATCACACATCCAGTCCCAAATCTGATGGTTACACAGCTTTCAAGGGCTTCTCCCTTTCCTTAGTCACCTCCACTATTCTACCCCACTTCCAGAGGTGACACCCAGTGCTGCCAACTTTTAGGCCTTTTAAGGACTCTACATTCCTATTTGGATCATTTCTTGGCCTTCACCACTGTTGGCTTGGAACTGCCAAGACAGTTACCACTCACCCATCTGCTTCGCAGCCTCCAAAATTAGTAGCGTCTTCTCTCTTCTTTTTTATGTGGTTGTGTGTATTGCCTGCGTGTCTGTGAGTGAACCTGTGTTGTGGAATGTCTGCAGTGCAGAAGAGGGCATCTGAGCCACTGGAGCTGGAGTTAGCTGGGATTTAAACCCAAGTCTTCTGAAAGAATGGCCAGTGCTCTTAGCTGCAGAGCCACCTCTCCAGCCCCCGGTGTCTTCTCTCTTATCCCTTTTGAGTCTCTCTCTCTCTCTCTCTCTCTCTCTCTCTCTCTCTCTCTCTCTCTCCTATTTTCTTTCTCCTTCCTCCCCTCTCTCTTCTCTGTGTCTCTCCCCCACCCCCCAACCTCTTTCTTTCAGGGTTTCTTGAAGCCAAGGACATGTAACATATGATAACCTTCAACTTCTTACCCTCCTTCCTCCACCCCCTGAGTGTTGGGATCATAGGCATGAGCCATCACACTTGGTTTTATGAATTTATTCTTTTGAACCAAATATCTTGCTGTAGTTCACTGGGTTTGTGGGAAGCAGTGAATTATATGTATATGAATGAGATGCCATCTCCACTTTAAAGTCTTGAGAAAATTTTTGTCATCCTGATGAGCAGGCAGGTTGTTTTTAAATTTTAATTTAATTTAATTTATTTATATGTATGAATGTACTGTTTGCATGTAGGTCTGTGCACCCATGTCGTACAATGCCGTGGAGGTCAGAAGAGGGCGTCGGATTCCCCTGGAACTGGAGTTCTCCTGGAATTGGAGTTACAGACAGTTCTCAGCAGGCAGGTTTAATTTGATGTCTAGGCTAGAGAGAAACAAATATTTCCTGGTACCCTACATACGTGCACAAAGCTCATCCTAGTTCCTGGACTCTGACATATGCTCATTCTTTTCCTTTTTTTTTTTTTTTTTCAGTCTTTTTGCCACAGGGTCTCCCTGTAGCCCCAGCTATCCTGGAACTCACTATGTAGACCAGGCTGGCCTTGAACTCACAGCTATCACTTGCCTCTTCCTGTGCTGGGATTAAAGGCTTGCACCACCACACCTACCATATACTCATTCTTTTTTTTTTTGTATTTTATTTATTTATTATTTTTATGTGTATGAGTGTACCGTCTGCATGCAGGTTGGTGCATCCATGTCATGCAATGCCACGGAGGTCAGAAGAGAGCGTCAGATTCCCCTGGAACTGGAATTAAAGATGGTTCTTAGCTGCCATGTGGGTGCTGTGAGAAATTCCTGTGGGTGTCTCTGATATATGGATGCTTGGGGGATATGTGAGAGTTCTAAGTTCAAAGTGGCAATGTCTCCCTCATCATCTGCACATTCCAATGTGTGTTGTAGTTCCTAAGCTGGTGGCAATTTTACCACTTATGGCTTTAGCCACATCAGTAGTAATATCCTAGTGGGGATTTTCAGATAGTGCTGTCTTTCTTCTACTGGTGTGTTTGACATTAAGATAGTGGGTGGGGCTATAACAGCCCCCATTTTTGAAAAGCTTCCCTCGTGTGTAGCTTTCTCCTGTGTACCCCTTTGATTTTACAGCCAGTTATAGGTCTTTGCTGAGTCCCAGGTTTCTTCTCACACCACAGATTCAAAAGGTCAAAACCTTGGGAAATTTCATGTCATGTGTTCCATCAATCTCACAGTCCTTATTGACTCCCTGCTCTGGCAGGCTGTTTGCTTGCATGTGGTGCACAAGGAGATGAACCACTCAAGTCCCTGCTGACCCAGGGCTGGTGATCCAACAGGGATGACAAACAGAGCTCAGAGGCTGGGCATGTAGTTCAGTGGTAGAGCACGTGCTTAGCATGCATAGGATTCTAAGTTGGATCCTCCAACTGTGAAAATAACAACAGCAAGGAAAAAAAAAAGCCCACAAAGCTCAATATCATACCAAGATGTAGGTGTTTTGATAGCTGCAAAAATGTAAAGTGCTGGAGAGAAAGAGTGAAGAATTCTGCTTGGGCAGAGGAAGGAAAGCCCTGCGCATGCTGTGACACATGCGTGTCACTTTCCAAGGGAGAGCGCCAGTGTTTCAGGCCACAAAATCAGGGTGAGCAGAGGGGCCTCAGTGATGAGGGGGGGATAAGAGGAACGGAAGGCTGCCAACAGTGTGGACATCTGTTGCTCTTACCCCATGTGTCGTGAGTGTAAGGGGGCATGGGTGGGTGTGAGGTATCCAGATAGAGGAGGTATCCACCACCTGGTTGAAGCCATGTCTGGGCATCAGTTGTTTTGTTTCCAACTTATTTTTCTCAGTGAGTGACTCTGTGGTCTTTGGAATGTTGCTTGAAATTGCTTTACTTTTTTAAATCTGTAAAATGGGTGTGCCCTAGTTTATCTTCCACTGCTGTGACAAAACACTCTGACCAACACCAACTTGGGGAGGAAAGGGTTTATTCAGCTTACATCTCCCGGGTCACAGTTCATCACTTAGGGAGCCCAAGGCAGGAACTCAGGGCAGGAACCTGGAGGCAGGAGCTGAAGCACAAGCCAAGGAGGAATGCTGTTCACTGGCTTGCTCCCCTGGCTCATGCCCAGCCTGCCTTCTTATACTGTACACAACAACCTGCCCAGGGTGGCACTACTCATTGTGGGCTGGGCCCTCCCACACTGCTCAACCATCAAGACAATACTCCACAGATGTGGCCACAGGCCAATCCAATGGAGCCAATTCCCGAATTGAGGCTCCCTCAACCCAGGTGTGTCAAGTTGACACTAAAGCTATCCAGCACAATTGACCCCTTGTCAACTTGACACACAAAACACATCACTATTAAACCACCACCTTTCCAGTTCTTATCCCCAAAGTATGATGTTAACATTAATCACAACCTAAGACAGTACAACCTTAAAAGCCCCACAGTCCTTAAAATGTCCAAACACTTAAAAGTTCAGTCTATTAAAAGTCTCTTAACTGTGGGCTGCTGTAAAATCCAAAACAAGTACTGTCTTATTTCAAAGGGAAGAATCAGGCAC
>VZQC01003837.1:208957-305131 GCA_009823505.1 Rhizomys pruinosus
TGTGTGTGTGTGTGTCTGTGTGTGTATGTGTGTGTGTCTGTGTGTGCGTGTCTGTGTGTGTGTGTGTATGTGTGTGTGTATATGTGTGTGTGTATGTGTGTGTGTGTGTGTGTGTCTGTGTGTGTGTCTGTGTGTGTCTGTGTGTGTCTGTCTGTGTGTGTGTGTGTGTGTGTCTGTGTGTGTGTCTGTGTGTGTATGTGTGTATATCTGGTTGTACTTTCCTTTTGGATGCTTAAGGCCACACAGTTAGCCCAGATTAACCAATGTTTTTGTTTTCTCAAGGTCAGTTGAGGATCTGGTCCTCAGGGGCTCTTGGGTTTTTTTTTTCTTTTTTTGAGTGGGGAAGAGGGCGGGAGTCCCTTGCTTCTTTCAGCTTATCATTTACCAGTTCCATCCACTCGAGGACAAAATCATGTCTTGCTAGACCATACTTCCTTTTCTGAAGCATGAGCAGACTTTCCTCTTTATAGACTGGACACTGGCTGAGGTCCCATTAGTGGCTCTCCAAGACCTCCCTGAACAGGAAGACTGGTGACCCACATTTGCAGGACGTTTCAAGAGATGCCCCCATGCATAATCCCCTAAGACTTGGTTGACCTCTGAGGGCAAGGAACAAAGTTATCCCTTAGGTCCCTGGGCCAAATTGGTATGGACATTAAGTATGGTCTTTAAGCACCCAGAAAGGCTAAGTTGCACCAGCCTATTACATTGCACCTATATTAAAACTGTATCCTTTGGAAACAAACCATATCTTATTTCCATATCATATTTCTTGATTTGCATCTTTCCATTTTAATGCCTTATTACACTAAAAGATGGACACATACCCTCCATCTGAAAACCCAAGGACTGAAAATGAATGTTAGGTCAGCTCTAGAACCTGTTTAGGGATTCACAATGCAAGATCATGAGGAATATAACATTAACGTTGCTCAGTTTGTCTTACAACTAGGTACTTGGTACTAGCATCCACAAATGAGGGATACCATTCATCTTTTGTTTTTCTGGGATTGTGTTACTTCACTTAGCATAAAATCTTCTAGTTCCATCCATTTACCTGCAAGTTTCATTTTCTCTATCCACTCATCAGTTGAGGGCCACTTGGGTTGGTTCCAGCTCTTTGCTATTGTGAAGAGAGCTGCAATAAACATGGATGTACATGTAGCTCTATGGCAGGAACAGTCTGATGGATATATACCCAGAAGTGGTATGGCTGGGTCAGTGGTAGGCTCATTTTGAGTCTTTTAAGGGTTCTCCACACTGTTTTCCATAGTGGTTGTATGAGTTTGCATTCCCACCAGCAGTGGATGAGTGTTCCCCTTTCCCCACACCCTCTCCAGCATTTAGTATCATTTGTTTTCTTGATCTTTGCCAGCCTTCTCCGGGTGAGATGATATCTTAAAGTGGCTTTAATTTGCATTTCCTTGATTATTAGTGACATTGAACACTTTTTAAAAATGTTTTTCTATTTTATTTATTTTTTATGTGTATGAATGTACTGTCTGCATGTAGGTTGGTACACCCGTGTTGTGCAATACCGAGGAGGTCAGAAGAGGGTGTTGGATTCCCCTGGAACTGGAGTTAAATACGGTTCTCAGCCGCCATGTGGGTGCTGGGGATCAAACCTGGCTCCTCTGCAAGAGCAGTCAGTGCTCTTAACCACTAGGCCATCTCTTCAGCCCTGATGTTGAACACTTTTTAAGATGTTTCTCTGCCATCTCTATTTCCTCACTTGTGAAGTCTCTGTTAAGCTCTTTACTCCATTTTTTGGGGTGAGTCATTTGTTTTCTTAATTCTTTGTTTTTTGAGTAGTTTATATATTCTGGAAGTGAATGTTCTGTCAGATGTATCAGAGGTGAAGGTTTCCTCCCACTCTGTGGGTTTTCTCTTCACTTCCCTGATTGTTTCTTTTGCTGTACAGAAACTTTTGAGTTTAATTCAGTTCCACTTGTCAATTGTCAACCTTAGTTCCTGTGCAGCTGCTGTATGCTTTAGAAAGTCTTTTCCTACACCTATGTCTTGTAAGTTGCTGCCAACTTTTTCTTCTATCACCTTCAGAGTCTTGGGTTTCACACTGAGGTCTTTGAGCTGTTTGGAGTTGATTTTTGTACAGGGTGAGAGGTAGGGGTTTAATTTCATTCTTCTACAAGTGTTGATCCAGTTTTGCCAACACAGTTTTCCTCCATTGAGTCTGTTTGGCCCCCTTGTCAAATATGAGGTGGCTGAAATTGTATGTACTCAAGTTTGGATCTTCAGTTTTGTTCCAATGATCTATAGGTCTGTTTTGTGCCAGTACCAGGCTGTTTATATGACTATAGCCCTGTAGTATAGTTTGATGTCTGGTATAGAAATCCCCCCTATATTTCTCTTTTTACTCTATTCTGGGTCCTAGGTGCATCTTCTTAAAGGACTCAAAGCCTACTTAAGAAGGGCCCCACATCTATGATATAAATTGACTTTAATTATCTCTTTAAAAGTTTTATATCCAAATATATAAAGATTGACAATCAAATACATGAATTTTTCTGAGAGGGCAGAATTCAATCAATGGCAGAAAGTCACTTTGATCAAAGGATAAAAGAAGTGAAGGATGAGTTGGGGATAACAGGGAAAGTGAGGTAAGAGAGGAGTTCATTAAAAGACAGTTACTGTGGGCTGGAGAGATGGCCAAGCGGTTAAGAGCACAGACTGCTTAAATATATAAAGATTGACAATCAAATACATGAATTTTTCTGAGAGGGCAGAATTCAATCAATGGCAGAAAGTCACTTTGATCAAAGGATAAAAGAAGTGAAGGATGAGTTGGGGATAACAGGGAAAGTGAGGTAAGAGAGGAGTTCATTAAAAGACAGTTACTGTGGGCTGGAGAGATGGCCAAGTGGTTAAGAGCACAGACTGCTCTTGCAGAGGAGCCGGGTTTGATCCCCAGCACCCACATGGTGGCTGAGAACTGTCTGTAACTCCAATTCCAGGAGAACTCCAGTTCCAGGGGAATCCGAGACCCTCTTCTGACTTCTGGGGCATTGCAAGACACAGGTGCACAGACCTACATGCAGACAGTACATTCATACACATAAATAAATAAAAATTAAAAAAAAATAAAAGACAGTCGCTGTCTAATAGACATAAGAACTGTGAAAAGGATTAGTCTCTGTTCAAAACCAAATATATACTAAAGTCCTTAAGCTATGCACTTAAGCAAAATATATCAATACAGGAACTCTGACATCAGCAATGGATTATTCTACCAGGGAGATGTTGGCCAGGGGATCCAAGGCCCCACAAAAGGTAAAGGCTCCTTGCCTCTAAACTGGGATACCTGCAAGAAGAGAGGCGATAAGGCCCTGCTGCCGAAGACCTGACGTTAACATGGGAAAGATATATTGAGACCACACATGCAAGTGTACAGATGGCCTCTGGAACACCAGAGAGTGTGATCAAAGGCCACTAAACCAATAAAGCAAATACGGGTCTCCTTGAGTCAAGCAAGACTCCACCGTCAGCACCAGCTACACCTCACCTGCCTGGAAATACTGTGCAGCAGAGGCAGCCATATGCCTGTATATCCCAAATCTAATTGGCTATTGGCTCTCTCCTTGGAGGAATAACCCATGGCTGATGCCACAAGCTTACATCCTCTACAGGTTAGGAGATGTTATAAGCCACAGTAAGACCCTGTCATATTTAACAAGAAAAAAATGTAATTCATAGATTAACATATCATACAAACATATGTGTCTATACCAAAGTCACCTACCATAACACTTAGTGCTGTTTAAATACCTATATATCTAATTGCTTGTGCTTCATTAGTAGGATCGAAAGGTTATTCCTGGACAAACTGTCAGCCCATGAAAGGAAACAGCCAGAATTGACCAGAGTCCAAGACAACAGCTCCAGAGAGAGTGGACTGTTTTGCTTCTCATCCACCTGTGCCCCTTTTCTAAGCCTAGGGAACAATCTGTGGAAGAGGGGGCATGGTAGAATGTAAAGGCTCCGATTGGGGTGAATGGTGAAACTACAGCAATGTAGTCTGGACACTCATTTGATCAACTTGATTGAACATACAACCCCTCACCCCCCACTGGAAGGTGGGGCTGTGGGGGTTTGGGCACAACAGTCTGCAAATTGGTTTTACATGAAGGATGCTTGTACTCATGGATTATCACTTATAGCTAAAAAATGAAAAAAAAACTGAGAGAAAGATGCAGGACAGTTATGGCAGAATGCATGATCTGAGATGGGGTGGGGGTGAGGGGGGAAGGGAAAGGGAAATATGCCTGAACTGAATTGGAAAATGATGTATGAAATGCACAAAACATCAATAAAAAAATGTTAAAAAAAAGACAGTCACTGTATCAGTGATGCAACAATAAACACAGTTACAATGTACTGTGTATCTCTCCTGTGCATGCTCTTGACATTAGTTACTTCTTAATGTTGCCCTGTCCTATTATTGTATTCTGAAGTTCAGGAGATGGAAATTTTTTCCCAACTTGGGTGCAGCAAGTCTGTGCTTAGACCTGGGTATCTGGTCCTGAGATTTCTGTTGTTTCTGCAGTGTTTCTTGGTGGTGGTGGGGGATGCAGAAAGAGATCTGTGCCTAAGAGGAGGCTCAGAAAGGGTCACTAGTAGACAGAACTAAGAAGGTTAGGGCTGGAGAGATGGCTCAGTGGTTAAGAACACTGGCTGAGCTCTTGCAGAGCACCTGGGTTCAATTCCCAGCACCCACAGGGCAGCTAACAACTGTCCATAACTCCAGTTCCTGTGGATTGGACACCCTCTTCTGACATTGCATTGCATGACCTGGGTGCACTTAGGCATGCAGGCAATACAGTCATACACATAAAATAAAATAAAATAAGGAAGTAGAAATCTGGTTTATTATTTACTTTTCCCATTGCTACAACAAAATGCCTGTCAAAAACAACTTAACAAAGGGTTTTTGTTGGTTCACAGTTTGAGGTACTGTTGTTCATTGTGGTGGAGCAGTCAGGACAGAGGGAGTGCGAAGCAGCTTGCCACACTTCATGTGTAGCCAGTAGCTGAGCTTGATGAATGCTGGTGTTCGACTGTCTTCTTTTTGGTCGGTCAGGACTGGTGCCCCCCCCCCCATTCAGGGTAAGTCTTCTCACTGCAGTTAATCCAGGCTAGAAATTCCCCCAGAGTCATACGCTGAGATTTGTCTCCTCGGTGAGTCTAGATCTTTTGAAGTTGTTGAAAATATTAGCCATCCTGGGCAGGCTCAAGGTCGAGGGCTGCACAGGGAGATGAGATAGTGTGATCCGGAAGATCTAGATCCCTGAGAGGAATGTTGGTGTTCTCTGATATACCAGCTGGACACTCATGACGCGATAGCCAGATGGCTCTGGGAAACCCAGAGCTCCCTCTTCCCTGCTTTCTGAACTCAAGGGTGCGAGGATTCCAGGTCTTTCCTGCTTCTCCTCCCTCTCGTAGTGGCATCTCTGGCCAACACCTCTCTATATGGGTTCTGACTGTAGGCAGGTGCACCTGTGCCTCACACTGCCTGCAGTCACCATGGGCCCTTTCCCTGAGTCTGTGCAGACTGATGGATCCATTTTCTTCCTTTCTGCTGTACCACAGGCAATGCTGAGGTAGCGCTCACAGGAGCTAGCACCAGTCATGTGTAGTAGCAATGCTCACTTATTTCCCTTCGTGTTTCCCTCCTTCCCATTCCCTGCCACTCTGGCTTGCTTCTCCTACTTTCTAATAAGGTAACAGCACATAAGTCTTGTGCTTTAGGCTCATTTTCTTTGGAAAATGAGGAGACTAAGCCACTCAGTTCACAGCACTCATTACTCTGGAGATCCATAGTACTTATAAGCCTAATATGGTTTCTGAGGATTCTTCTAGAAACTTCTCTGCATAATCCAGAATTAACTTACTAAACTTTGAGACTTATAAAACTTTTTAAAGTTTATTTATTGAAGGCAGGGAGGCATGTGCACACCAGGGTGTGAGTATAGGGGTCAAAGGACAACTTGTGGGAGTTGATTCTCTCCTTATACCATGTGGGTCCCAGGGATTGAGCTCAGGTTGTCAGGCTTGGTAGTGAGATCCTTTACACCCCTGAGACCTCTGATTGGCCATAAACTTTCAGACTTCTTATTGTGCAAAAAAATATATAACACATTAATTCAATTCCAGGATTATAGTATTTTATGGGCCACAGATTGGGCTTAGCTAGTGTAATCTATTTTTGAGGGGAGGAATTGGCAAAGATTTTATTGTAAAGGACAAGAAAGAAAATATTTTAGGTTTTGTAGGCAAGAAGGTCCCTGTCACCACTACTCAACTCCGGCCTTGTGGCACAAACATAGGCATATACAATGCAGACAAAAATGGATACATATGTGTCCCTATAAAACCTTATTTATACTAACAGTGGGTGGGCCGAGCTCCCTCTAAGGGCCATAGCTTGATGTTCACATCACTGTGAATGGAAAGAGCAAAGGAGGTTCGCAGCAATCAGGGAGAGACAGCAGAACTGGATCAGGCTTGTGAGGGTGCCTTCCTCAGCTGGATACATCTCATCTTCTTATGTCTCAAATATCCTCTAATCTCATCAATGCAACAAGCATAACACATAGCCTCTCGCTTTCTGGGCCGTGCAGTCAAGGTAGGACAGGCATCAAATCTCACCTCTTAGCTCCTTTGTCTTTGTACTTAGACCCATGGCGTTTCCAGAATCATTCTCAACCTGTGACATGAAGGCTTCATAAAACCCTACCATTCCTGCCCATCGATGACATCCATCTCATAGCTCTACCACCCTGAGCACGCTGTTTGTCAGTGTAATGTATCCCATGGAGCACCATGGTATCAGACCAGATGGGACAGGAGTGTAAGTCACTTTCCCATCCCCAGCTGGGCTTGCAAATGTCTGCAAACAGCTTTTCTAATGCTGAGCACCAACTGTACCCAGCATGGCCTAACTTAATGTTTTACTTTCCAGAGGCAAGAAAACAAGCATATATCATTGGGCTGATTCCAAGTAGGTGTCTGAGGATCGAGAAGAGGACGATTCACAGGCAGTCAGCTCCTGCTGATGTCTGGCCCCTCGACAGGCATTTCAGGTACTGTCTCAGGTGATCCTCAGTTTTTGTGGAAATGTCACAATTTATTTTTCCTGAGAATCAGGGAGAATATGTATTCTGACCCAAGTCATATGACTAACACAAGAGGCAGCTAGAAATAAGATTCTAAAGAGACAACATGAAAGCCTGTGCAGCTCTTGCTGCCCACCTTGAGGTTTGCCTTTGACTTGAAGTCTGCAAATGGAATCCCAGTAACAGTGCAGTCAGTCTCTTCCCTGGGTGAGAAAGCACATGCTCTACTATCAAATGTAGACACATGGTGAAATTCAGTGGAGCTTGAGCTTCCCTTCCAGTAGTTGTATTAAAACATAAGAGAAGCTATGTCTCCATCCAGTGCTACCTGTGGGAAGCAAGTACTTGGGGCTGGGACACTCTTGTGCACACGTATCTACTTAAATAACTAAAACGTTAACATAATCCAGAAGCTCTTAGCCTAAGTAACTGGTTGGAAGCCCCACCAATTAGTTAGCAACTTGCATCATGCATTAATGACAAAAACAAAGCAGGATATGTTGAACTGAGTTCATAATCCTCTGTTATAGTAGCTGAACACATCTTCTTGCTCTTTGTAGCCCAACCTTAGATCTTTAGGCGAATGAAAGCTTCAGGGACAGTTGTGTAGAGGGCCAGGAAGTAGGGGCACGAATCCTGAAGCCCCAATTTCTACGAAGATGGCTTCAAATAGACACATTCAAATGTTTTATTTTTATTTACTTATTAATTTTTTTACTTATGAAGATTTATTTTATGCTTACAAGTGTTTTGCATGTGTGTGTGTGTGTGTGAGAGAGAGAGAGAGAGAGAGAGAGAGAGAGAGAGAGAGATTGAGAGAGCATATGCATGCGTGTGTGTGCACCAGGGAGACAAAATCTCACCAGAGATGCAATGTGAGTTTTGGGAACAGAACCCAGGTCTTCTGAAAGAGTAGCAAACATTTTTAACTGCTGAGCCATCTCTTCAGTTCCATTTGCTTATTTATTTTTAATTGTGTGTGTGTGTGTGTGTATGTGTACGTACATGAGTGTTCATTTGTGCAAATGTAGATATGTGTGTAGGTACATATGTATGTGTGTTTGTGTGTGTGTGTGTGTGTGTGTGTGTGTGTGTATAAAGGGCAAAGGACAACATCAGGTGTCAATCATGATTAGGCTAGACCAGCTGGCCAGTGACCCTCAGGTGTCAATCATGATTAGGCTAGACCAGCTGGCCAGTGACCCTCAGGTGTCAATCATGATTAGGCTAGACCAGCTGGCCAGTGACCCTCAGGGGTCCATCTGTCTCTACCTCCTCACCCCTGGAATGACAAGAACATGTCATTGAGCCTGGCTTTTTTTTTTCTCCCTTAAATGTAGGTTTTAGGGCTCCAAATCATGCTTGTATAGCAAGCACTTTACTGGCTGAGCTATCTCCCTAGCACTGCATGGTTTAGTATTGACATTAATTGTATTGTATTGCAGCAGCTTGTCAAATAGGGACTGGTATGCACAAAGTGACACAAAGGAAATCATGTGAGGGAGGAATAGAAGGCAGACCCACACCGCCTCCACGATGATGGCTGAGCTGTGCTTCTGATGGCTCTGGAGGTGCAGTAGGCAGTGGATCTGATCAATGTTATGATCCTAGGGACAATAATTACTAGGTATCCACAAGAAAGAACTTTCCTGAGTTCCTGTTTTATCTTTATGAGTGTGAGATCTCTTTTGGCTTCTAAGGAGACCAGACAGGTTGTGGTGATGGGTGAGCTAGGTGGAGACAGAAAAGCTGTGGCTGGGCGGGACACTTCTGTTCCTCCGGGCAAAGTTCTTCCCTAGATATTATCACAGTGTGTTTCCTTGCTGCTTTCCCAGGACACGTGACAGGTTGGGGTAGAATCTACGGTGCGCATTCAACCTTTGATCAAAGATATTAGAATCAGTGCTAAGGACTCTGGTTGAGGTCCCTGACCACCTGGCATTAATGGCCTACATTAAAGACTAGATTCTGTCTCTGTTTGACTTGGGGTCCCAGTCCTTGAGGGAGATGTCCATAACGAGCGTCTCTGTAAGGCAGGGATAAGAAACTGTGACACATGTCTCTGCATAACTATGTTTATTACTCAGGGATCTCTAGAGAAACATGTGATATAAAAGATACAGATCTATAAAAGAAGATTTGCTGTAGGAATTGCTTCTCTTGATAATGGAAGCTAAGGAGTCCTAAGATCTACTGTCTGCCATCTGGGGTCTTAGGAAAGCTAGTGATGGATTTCAGCCTGAGTCTAAATGCTGGAGATCGAGGAGACCCGATAGGCAGGAAGGATGGATGTTTCCACTCAGCTACAGATAGGGCAATGCCCTTCCTCTGCTTATTGTACATAGTCTCACAAGGGATTCATTGCTTCCCTTTTCATTATAGGCAGAAATTGGAAACAATGTAAATGTCCATCATTTGGTGTATAGATAATGAAGGTGTGGTAATAAAGGTATTCCCAAGAGTGGTGTGGTTAGATCATGTGGTAGATCAGTTTCAAGCTTTTTGGGGAATCTCCACACTGATTCCCATAGTGGCTGCACTACTTTGCACTGCCACCAGCAGTGAATAAGAGTTATCCTTTCTCAGCCGGGCATGGAGGCGCACGCCTTTAATCCTAGCACTTGGGAGGCAGAGGCAAGCGGATCTTTGTGAGTTCAAGGCCGGCCTGGTCTACAGAGTGAGTTCTGGCCAGCTGGGGCTACAGAGAGACCCTGTCTTAAAAAGACAAAAAAAAAAAAAAAAAAGAGTTATTCTTTCTCCACATCCTCACCAACATTTGTCATTGTTTTTTTTCTTTTCTTTGATTTTTGCTATTCTGAGTCAGGTAAGTTGAAGCTCAAGGTAGAAAGACACTGGAAATCAGAAAGGTGTTGCGTGGATTTTCAGAAGGGACTGAAACTGCCAATGTCAGCTTCCTCACAGGCACTGCACTGATGTGACCTCCCAGGTCCAGCTCCCTTTTGGTCTCTGGAGTAACCAGGGCCAATCATCTGATGCTGAGCTCTCCTTTCCAGGTCAGTAACTTTCATTAGAGATAGCCCGCTTTTCTTCTTGGTGAAGCCTCAGCAAACTAAATAGCCTTTGCCTTCTCCTTTAGTTATATATGTTCTTTAGCTGTATCAGAGATCAACAGAGATCAACTACTAAAAATGTATGGCTACTCTATACCTACGAAGGGGATTTTAGTGGTATGAGTATTTCTGAATATTCTAAGAAAGTATTTTGAGTATCATAATTACTGGATCACTAATAGACAAGGAGAAGCAGGGTAAAGGAAAACTATTACCTATTACTGAAATGATCAGTCAGTTGATTAACTCTTTTAACCTCAGTGACAGAAGGAAACAGAGTTGCATGGGGGTTTCTGTTGAGAAAAGGCTTAAAAAGATACAATAAGAGGTTATGACTTAATTAATAAATAACAAGAACAGATAGCTAGACTATAATAACCAGAGCATCTTTATTCTTGATTTATTTTTTGGATTGTTTGCTGTTAGTGAGTAAAAATGCTATTGACTTTTTGGCTGTTGATTTTGAATCCAGTGACTTGACTGAATTTGTTGATTAGCTCTTAACAGTTTTTTAATGGAGTCTTTATAGAGTTTTCAATATATAATGTCATGTAAGACTAATCAATCCACTTTTCTAAATTGCATTCTGGTAATATGCAGCAGTCATTACAGAAAATGCAAACAGCACATTTGAAGAACAAATAATGAATTAATAACAGATTTAATAAAGTAATAAAATATAATTTTTTGACTTTTCATGAAATCAACACAAGCACTAATTAGTATTAAGTTGTAAGAAGACGAAACCTGCTAAAGCCCACATTCCTCTCATGCTGCATTTGGTCGCTCATAGTCCACGGAGTGGCAGCATGCCCATCGTTTCACTCATGTGTGGAATCCACAGTGTGTGTCTGACTTTGGGAGGGTTATCCACATTCTCCCATTTACTCATGGATTGTTCATTCCAGGGCTCTACAGCATTTGATGTACTCTACTCTCGATGGATGTGCGAGTAGTTCTGCAACCAGTTTATCAGTGGAATCCTATAGTGGACATATATGCACTAGAATGACGAAAGCAGCACAATATTCATGCCCACACATATATGTAAAAGCATTTCTACAAGAACCGTACCTTCAACTGAAGTAGCTGTGTCGCTGGGCATGTACATGATAGGTTTCGACGTCTCTAAAGTCTTTGTGAGTTACCTTCCCCCGGCAGGGCAGGAGAGTCCCATTGCTTTGCCTTCACGGGAATACTTGCTATCATATTTCTCATCATGGCCATCTGGCGTTGTCAACCATCTGACACAACTTTATGCTTGTGAGTTTTCTTCCTTTTAAAATGCTGTGGTATATGTCCCTCAACAGGACTCTTTTTTTAAATTAATTTTATTTGTTTCTGTACTTGTATGAATGTACTGTCTATATGCAAGTTTGTGCACCCGTGTCGTGCAATGCCACGGAGGTCAGAAGACGGTGTTGGATTCCCCTGGAACTGGAGTTCTCCTGGAATTGGAATTTCAGACGGAATCTCGGCCGCCATGTGGGTGCTGGGGATCGAACCCAGGTCCTCTGTAAGAGCGGTCGGCACTCTTAACTGCTAGGCCATCTCTCCAGCCCCAACAGGACTCTTTATTAAACCTCTGCCACCCAGAGCTCAGGGACCATTGTGGAAGAAGAGGTGGAAAGACTGGAAGAGCAGGTAGTGGTGGATGACCAAAGGTGATGGTTTTCCAGGCTTCTGGGAGCATGCTCATAGGAGCGTATAGCAATGGTGACAGCAGGCACAAGACCCACGCAAACTCAAACCAGACAAAAACGCAGCCTAGAACTGGGGAAATAGGTAAGAAGGCCCAACCTTAGTTAAGGAACTATTGACAACTGAATACAGCTAGGCGAGGGAGAGTTGGTCTCCTTTAACGGAGTGACACTAGAAGGGCTGGTTAGGGTCTAGTGGAAGAACTCACACTGAGGGACACTTGAGACACAAACTTGACTTGATAAGCATTAACATATATGATAGAATGCATGAAATCTGGCATATGGGATGTGATATGGGGGTACAGATAGAGGAGGGGTCTAAATATGATTAAGATGCATTGTTTGAAATGTATAAAAATTCAATGAAAATAGAAAAATATCATGTGATATAAGGGTTTGTAGTGAAATGCAAACCTCTAAAGTGAACAGTTTATGAACTTTCACAAATACAATTAGGACACAGATACAAAGATGCTATTTTGTTACCCTCTTATCCATTCCCAGATAATACATATTTCCTACCCTAGAAGTTTACTATGATCTCATTTCTCCCACCCCAGTTTCACCTCTTCTGAAGCTCATGGTAGTGGAATAATGCAACATGTGCTCCTGGGTCTGCATTCTTTGCTCAGCAGTGTTTTACAGAGTCATCGATTATGCTGAACTACTGAGTTCCTTTTCATTGTCGAGTAAAACTTCAGAGTATGAATAAATATGTGCTGAGGGTCTGTTCTTATTTTGTTTTTATAAATATTTTATTATTTTTGTCTTATGTGTATGAGTCTATTGCCTGTATGTACATAAGTGCACCCTTGTCTTGCAATGTGTATAAAAAGCCAGAAGATAGCATCAGAGTCTCCTCTGGTACTGAAGTTACAGATGTTTGTCAGCTGCCATGTGCACGCTGGGCATAGAACCCTTGTCCTTCGGGAGAGCAGCCAGTGCTCTTAACCATTGAGCCATCCCTCCAGGCCTGTGTCTTTATTTTCATAGCCATTTGATTGTTTCCAGTACCAGAGACAATTTTTATTAAAGTTGCTTCTGCTCTTAAATCTACTCTTATACATGTGAATGCACACGTGTGAACATGTTTTCAACATTATGGCAGCAATGAATCACAGAATAGGTGTCTGTTTAAATTTCAAAGGAGATGAAAGCCTGTTTCCCTAAGCTGTTATGCACCTTACACTCCTTTACAAGTCTCAGAATGAGAATTCTGGGTGTTCCCCATCCTTGCTAATGTTCACAGTCATCAACATTTTTGTTTCTTAAGTTTTAGTCATTTTAATGGATGTTCAGTAATATCATGTTGTTTTTTGTGTATTTTTCCTAATGAATAATGATAATGGGAAGTTTTTCTTATGGCTGTTGGTGATTTACATGTATTCCATCATCAAGTGTCCACAACTTTGCACATTAATATTTTTCCTTTTATTGATCCATCCATCCATCCATCCATCCATCCATCCATCCATCCATCCATCCATCTTGTCTGGGTTATAGTCACTCATAAGATATACAAGTTAAAGCATTTTCTCTCAGCCTGTCAGTTTCTGATGTGTCTTGACAGGCAGAAGTTTTAGATTTTAATGTAGTCTAATTTATCAATTTTCCTTTTATATTTTATTACTTTCTGGGTTCTATCTAAGAAATCTTTGCCTTCTCTTCTGCTGCTGAGATGTGCTCTTAAGCTTTCTCAGTGAAGCTTTATGGCTTTGGGGTTTAAATTTAGGTCTTTGATCCATGTCAGAATAATTTTGTATAAGGTGTGAATAGAGATAAGATTTATTTTTTTTTTCCTAAATGGCTCTCCACTGCATACCAGCATGTGTTCAAAAGATTTCCCCTTCTCTTCTCCAATACATTAATGCCTTTATTTCATAACTTCATTGGGAGCATAAGTGTGTTTCTATTTCTAGGCTCAATTTTGTCTCATTAATGTATTTGCCTATAATCATTTCTGTATCACACTGTCTTATTTTATAGCTTTATTATAGGCTTTGATATTTAGTGCTCGAGTTCGCTGGATTTATTCTTAGTCTTTATTTAAAATTTAAAATATTCTTGTCTGTAGAAGACATGAGGACATTATGTTCAGATGTTACTTTGGAAAGGACTGACTGCTGAGTCGTAAGGAATGTGATTAGTGGACAGCCTTTAGTTGTAGCTCTTTCTGCAGTCACCTCAGTTTTTTTTTTTAATTTTTTCAAGTTAGTATACAAAGTAATGGATTTCATTACAACCCATGCAGATGTGGTTTTTATTTGTCATTTCCCCTATGAGTCATTTGCCCTCCCCTATCTCTCCCTGGCTTCCTTCCTGTCTTCTGTTTTCCTGTCCTGTTTTAGATTACCCTCTCTTCCCTGCCCCCCAGAGCACTTCTCCATTCGTGGTCCCCTTTCTAGTTTAATACACACACACACACACACACACACACACACATGTACATGCACATAAACATACATGCATGTACATGTGTGTATACATACCAAGTTTATAGTTCAGCATATTAAAGAAAACATGAAATATTTTGATTAAGACAATAATTTTCAGTGCCATTCACTTTCTTGCAAATGTTATGATTTCACTTTTTTTCAGACAGTGTCTCACTCTGCCACCCATGTTGACCTGGAAGTCACTGTATAGTCAAGGCTGGCCTCAAAGTCTGGGTGATTCTCCTATCACTGTCTCCCCAGTTAGAATACAGGGGTAAACCCCTGTGCTCAGTGGGATTTCAATTTTCTTTATGAATGAATACAATTCTATTGTGCATATTAACCGGGTTTTATCCCCTCACCTCTTGGTGGACATCTAGTCTGGTTCCATATCTCAGCTACTATGAATAATGTATACATGAGGGTGCAAATATCTGTGACAAGACTTAGAGTCTTTTGAATATGCACAGGAGTAGTTTGTTTGGCCGACTGGTTTAAGTTCTTTAGAAACTTTTTTACTGATTTCCATCGTGGGTTCACCACTTTATGGTCCCGCTGCCTCTAATATAAAGGTTCCTCTTCCCACCAATTCTTTGCCAACATTTGTTATCATTGGTTCTCTTGATGATAACAACTCTGACTGGGTTGAGATGGAATCTCAAGCAATTTTAATTTGCATTTCCTTCATAGTGAAAGATGGTGACCAGTGTTTCAATATTTTACTGGCCATTTGTATTTCTTCCCTTGAGAACTCAAATTAAACCCCACAAAACAAAGCAAAGCAAAACAAACTAAACATGTCTTCTAATTCACCTTTTGAACTGAGGGCATAATCTTCTCAGTATAGTCCCAAGACAAGACAATAAGACTGCAGAGGCAGAAAAGCCCACCTTCTTTGTTCAGTCTTCAGCTGACAACTAAGCAAAACAGGTGCATAAGAACTCAGAAATTTCTGTCCAACTTAAACATCTCTTCAGCATTTCCCTCTGGTACTCCTCAGCAGCTGGGCAGAGATACTCTCTGTGCACGTCCATCTGGACACACGATCCTACTTCTTTCTTTTTACTCCCCCATAGGTGTTACTACCTATACACCTTTTGTACTCATATATCTACCTCAGGGTCTGTTTTATAATTGATCTTAATAGTTCCTAAAGAGCAAATAGAACAAGACAGTTTTGTGAGTGATCACTGGCCAGTATCCAATGAGACCCTTTCTGTGGAGAGCAGGTGTGGCGAGGGTCCCAGGATGGCGCCCGAGACTTTAGCCAAATCTTATGACTAACACCTGAGTCTTATGACTAACACCTGATTCCCTCCTACCTCTAAGTAAAGCCATGCTCACCATTCAAGCTGCGCAGGTGCACCCTGTATGCAAGATCAGGCCAGATGATACCAATAGACTGAGGCCACGAAACCTGGGCTGGGAAGGTGGATAAATAGAGAGACTTTCTAAATAGAAGGACTTTCTGGTCTTGAGAAGAGAAGCTTGGAGAAGTAGAAAAAGATGTGCCTGAATAATAAACCGCTTTGAGAAGACAGAGAGGGAGGTGCTTTGTTTCTGTGGGTTCATACAAGTGCTCCCTACACCTTTCCCAGCTGCAAGTGGAGCATGGACAGAGTCTATATAGCATACTGTGGTGACCTAGAAGAATGCTCCACTATAGAGGCACAGAACAATGTGTGGATTCCAGTTTTCAGAATATATGAGAGGGGAATAAATTTAGGATAATGAAACTGAGTGGTTAATAGACTTCATGGGCTCTATAAATAGATAATATGTTGGGGGAAATTAACAAATAAATGAATGGTAAGTGTTAATCTTATAATCTCTTGGGTAGATTAGAAATTACTATCCTATTATGCAATGAGAAAACACATCCACACAAGCAAGCGAACAGACAAACCTGAAGGTCAAACTCAAGGTCTGAAAGAGTGGCTGCATTTTATAAATGGTTGAATGCTCAAGTAAAGCAGATTTCTTATGCCTAAGTTAGGTCTTTAATTAGAAACACCTAGAACTCTTGAACATAGCGAACTGTATGGATATCCTGGAAGAACTGTTTTCACAGATATCTATAAATCTGCATTTATGGAAGTATCCTAAGGCTCCCATTAAAACCTTACCTACCCATGGCTCAGGGACCATTGTGGAAGGAGGGACAGAAAGCCTGTAAGAGCTAGGGGCTGTCCATAATCATAAGGAACAGTCTTCCAGGCCTCTTTGAACTTGTTCATATGAACTTAATGCAATGATGACAGCATGCCCAATATCCATGCAGATTCAATCAGGCAAAACCCCAGCATAGGACTTGAAAAATGGGCAGGAGGCTCCAACCTTAACTGAGGAACTATTGGCAGCTGATTATTGCTTAGTGGAGAGTTGCTCTTCTTTAAGGGAGTGACTCTAGGTAGGCTAATCAGGCCCCAGTAGATGAGTTCACACCAACGGATATCTGGGTACAGAAACTTGAATCAATAGGTTTTAACATATAGAACAAAATGCATGAAATCTGGTGGAGCTACTATGAGGGTGTAGATGGTGGAGGGGGTCTAAATGTGATTAACAAGTATTATATAAAATCCACAAAATGCAATAAAATATCCGTTGAGAAAAAAAATGCTGATATCCCCTTACTCAATGTAGGCTTGTAATAGAGATCTTTCCTCAACAAAGGAACAGTTGCTCTGGGAGTTGACCCATTTGCTCTCCCATCTATCAGGTCTACAAACCAGTACTGCCTTCTACCACAGGTCAGTGGGAGATATGATGAGACTGTAGACAGAAAGAAAGCATGCTGCCAAAGGGAGAAGGATGAGGTAGTCAGGGTCTGGGGCGAATTTGTGGTACTGGGCTCTGAATGTGCTTGAGGAAAGGGGCCAGGGAAAAGTATGTGGTAAAGGATATGGAGTTTGATGTCTGGCTGTGAACACATGGACTGGTGCACACTCCTGTTAAGGGACTCCCAGAAGGCTGAAGAAATAGTTTCCTATAGCCGTTGCTGTTGAAATGCCTGAAGGTCTATAGTAGATGTTACCCCAAGGGATTAATATGACGGGAGCAGTGGCTGTGCCAGAGTGCATACATTGACTTCTGAGTCTAAAAGTCTGTGAGAGGTTCTGTGAGAAGGCCTTGGGGATACAAGTTCACTCAAACCCCCAAGGGATGCACATGAGACAGATGTTTGCATTACTGAGAAGTTCAGATTCACCTCTCCCCTGCAGAGAACTCAGCCCACTAATCACTGAGAGGGCGATAGCCATTCACCCTCCTCACAAGGCAACACAGCCTAAGTATAAATATCAGAAGTAGGTTGGGGGGGTTGCTAACACAATGGTTGACAAGGTTGGAGGAGGAGCTAACAAGACCTGACCTGAAGAATGCAGGGTATGGTTAATAGATCATGGCATCCATAGGGACAAAATAGTTGCAGAGCTGAAGACAGCATTGTCTAATGTGTATAATGAAGAAGTCAAGAGTGGGTGCATAGGAGACTAGGGGACGATGTTGCAACAAGGAACCCCAGTCTTTATGCTCTGTACCTCAGTTAGGTTTAGAATATGAGACAGGTGCCCAGGATGCCAGGGCAGAAGAACACTATGACTACCCATTGTAATCAATCATATGTGCTTCCCAAAGTGTCTATGACCACTTAGTCATAAAACTATACACTGGTAAAAGACAAGTACTTATGCACTTCAGAGAATTTTGGATAAAGAGATCCAAATTGAAATTGATAGCTCAAGACCAAAACTCCCATCATAGCTTCCGTATAGAATAGGAACCATCACTACAGAAGAGACATCAAACCATCTGGTAGACAAAATGATACAGCCAGCTAATGTTAATTTCACTGAGAGCCACCAGGGTGGTTGCACACTGAACCTATAAGATGAGTAGAAGCAGTGATGGAGAGATGAAGCTATGCAAAATACATTTAGATCTAGCATGACCAGGCTTCTAACTAACATACCATTAGTGGAGATCTCCCTATACCTTGGATGGCACTGTTATTTGAGAACATTAGTTGTCCACTTGGTGGAAGTTGACTCCCTGGGTCTCTATCCCAGAGGACCCAGCTCTTTTCTGGCTCACAGGTTAAGTCCAGCTTAGATCAGATGAAGACCAGACCTGGACATATTTCACTCAGCTTGGAACTGTGACCTATGTACTCTCTCCAAAATTAGGGGAGGTAGACCTGTCCAGCTCTACCCAAACCACTTAAAGGGCCCAAGCCTTCCTGGTGGTTTTGGTTTTCAGCTTCTGGGTCCCCTCTTCATTTGTGGAGACCTGTCCTCTCTCTGTGGGTATGTGTGCTTCTTCACTTGTAATATATTATTTTTTACCTATTGCTCACTGCTGTGTCTGAAAGTTTTCCCCCTGACTTAATTCTTTAACTGGATGAGAAAGTGAACCTGATCAAGACTTGTAGACAGTACCAAGAGTATTTTCTTGAGCCCATTTCAAAGTCAATTTATTATTGTATAACATTTACACATTAAATTCAAACTGTTGGGCTGGGCGTGGTGGTGCATGCCTTTAATCCCAGCATTCGGGAGGCAGAGGCAGGCAGATCTCTGGTCAGTTCACTATGTAATCTTTTGAGGCTCGGTTCTATTATTTTTAAAAAACTATCTATTTATTATTTATCTAGTGTGTGTATGTGGTGTGTGTGTGTGTGTGTGTGTGTGTGTGTGTGTGTGCGTGTGTGTGTGTGTGAAAGTTCATGTGTGGAAACCAAAGTGCAACTTGGGGGACTCTTCTTCTACCAGTTAGATTTGGGGGACTGAACTAGAGTTGGTAGGTTTTGTGGTAAGTTCCTTTACTTGCTGAGCCATCTCTGTCCCTGGCTTTTATTATTTAGTATGATACATTGGAGATTCGTTTATGATTCCTCTGTCAGCATTTTTTTCTTTTTTACTGGTGAATTGTATTCTGTTGTATAATGAAACACAATTTAGTTATGTATTTGCCTGTCAGAGAACATTTTGGTGTTCCCTCTGGTGGTTATGAATAAAGCCAATATAATAAACATTTGTTACCAGTTTCTCTGTGGACATATGTTTTCATTTCTTCTTGGACAAATATCTAAGGATGGAGGTGCATGGATATATATCAAATGTATGTTTTACTTTAAAAGAAATAGAGCATTTTCACAGCACCTACTCCATTTTGGTTTTGATTTTGTTCTTCCCCCAAAAGAGTGTTCTATCTGCTTCCTATTCTTTCTAGAATTTGATGCTATCAGGGAGGTATGTGTGTGTGTGTGTGTGTGTGTGTGTGTGTGAGAGAGAGAGAGAGAGAGAGAGAGAGAGAGAGAGAGAGAGAAAGAGAATGTGTAAATGTTAGCCACTCTAATAGTGTGTAATAGTATCTCATTACTTTAACTCAAATTTCCTTAATGATGACTATTTATCATCTTTTCATGTTTTACTTTGCCATTTGGATATCTTTAGTTATTCTTTCATTTTTACCATGCTATTTGGTTTAATAGCACTAAAATTTGAAAATTCTGAATCAAGTTTCTTTATCAAAGATCCGGTTTGTACTATTTTCCTTCCATCTGTTGGTTGTCTGGCTCTTGGAAATAAATAGAATCTATTTTCCAGAGTAATTTTAGGTTTGTAAAAAAAGAAAATCAAACAGACAATGGAATTCCCACACATTTCCAACCCCCCCATGCTTTCCAGTGGTATCAATATCTTATATAGTCTACCACATTGGTTACAAATAAACCAATATTGGTGTGTCATTATTAAAATTTTATTTATTTTTATTTACTTATTTAATGTGTACAACTGTAATGTTTGTTTGTATGTAAATACACCCATGTCATGCAATGCCCACAGAGGCCAGGAAAGGGTGTTTGATGCCCTGGACCTGGAGTTAAGAACTGCTGTTAGCCATCATATGGGTGCTAGAAACCAAATCAGGGTCCTTTAAAAGAGCAACCAGTGCTCTTAACTGATGCATCATTATTAAACAAAGCTTATAGGTTATATTAAGATTCACTCTGTGTTGTACATTGTATACTTTTTAAAAAATTTATTCTTATATGTGTATGAATGTACTGTTTGCTTGTAGGTCTGTGCACCTGTGTTGTGCAATGTGGCAGAGCTCAGAAGAGGGTGTCGGATTCCCCTGGAACTAGGGTCAAAGATGGTTCTCAGCTGCCATGTGGGTGCTGGGGATCGAACCCGGGTCCTCTGCAAGAGCAGTCGGCGCTCTTAACTGCTAGGCCATCTCTCCAGCCCCCATTGTATGCTTTTGAAAAACACACAGTGTCATGTGTCTACCCTTGCAATGTCATACAGAGACGTTCACTCCACTGTCCTGAAAGTCTTCTGTGTTATACCTATCAATCCTTCCCCTCATCTCCCCAGTCCGTAGCAACTGTTCTCTTTCTAATGTCTGTAGCTTTTGCCCTTCTCATAATGCAGTAGAGTAGGAAACACATACTCATGGACTTTTCAGACTGACTCTTTCATAAACCAATGTACATTTGGTTCTGCCATGTAGTTTTGTGGGTCAATGGCTAATCTTTTCTTATCACTGAATATTTATTATTTCATTTTGTATCCATTCAGCTTTTGAACTGTATATTAGTCATGTTTCTGTTGCTGTGATAGAACCACCACAACCAAGAATTTATTTGAGCTTATGGTTCCAATGGAATTAGAGTCCAACATGGTGGGGAGGCATGGTGACAGGAGGTGCTGGATCAAGCCAGAAAGCAGAGGTTCAATCTTCAGGCAGGCACCAGAAGCAGAGAGAGCGACTGGAGACTGCCAGAACTCTCTAAGCCCGGCCACAGTGACCTACTTCCTCCAGCATGGCCACACCTTCTAAGACTTCCCAAAACAGTGCACCAACAGGGGACAAAATGTTGGAATACTTGGAAACTATGGGGTACATTCTCACTAAAACCACCACAAAGGGTGTCTTGGTTATGTATAAGGTTTTGCAATTAAAAGCTACTAGAAATTTTCATATGAGGTTTTTGTGTGGACACAGTTTCCAGTTTATTCGAGTAAGTTGTCAGGAGTGCAGTTGTTTCAAGAATTGTATTTTTGAAAGAGACTGCCAAACTTTTCTAAAGTGTTTCCACATTCTACATTCCAACAAAGGACTGAAAACCTCTTGTTCTGTGGCCCCACATCTCAGTGTTTGGTATTATTAGCATCTTATTTTTAATTTTAATTTCTAGTAGTATAGCAATAGCTCATAACCATTACTTAATGATATAGGATGTCCGGGGTCCTTTTATACTTTTATTTGCCATCTATCCATCGTCATTGGTGTGATGTTTTGCTGACTTTTCAAAGTCAAGTTTTATCCTGTTAGGTTTTACAACTTCTTTGGGTTAAAAATGCTTTAAAGATATTTTCACCCAGTGGTGGTGGTGCACACGGGTAGGCTATGCTGAAGACATAGAGGCAGGTGGACCTGAGTTCGAGGCCAGCTTGGAGAGAAAAAAAAAAGATATTTTCAGATGGATTCTGCTGAGGAATAAAAGTTTTCCTTGATAATACTAAGGACATGCCTTTTCATTATCTTTATCTCTTTTGCAAGGTAGAGTTTTTGATTTTAATGAAGTCCAATTTGATTTCATTATTTATTTATTTATTTTTTATCATTTTAGTGCTCTAGCTAAAACTTCCCTGCAAAATCTAAATTCACCTAGGCTTCTTCCTTTTTTGATTCTTAGAAATTTTGAGTTTTGTGTTTTATATCTAGGTCTGTGATCTGTTTTGACTTAATTTTTGTGACATGTGTAAGGTTAATGTTTTCAGTCATCTGCATATTGATATCCAGCTGTTTTACATTTATGTTGCTTTGCTTTCTCTAGTTACCTTAAGAGGAAATTTGAGCCTGCTGTTTACTTCTTCTTTTGTGATATATACACGCCTAGCATAAATGTCCCTTTAGGCACTGTCCATACATTTTTTGTGAGAACTAAAATTGACATTTTTATTTTCACCTGCAAAAACAAAAACAGGCAAATGAACAACAAAAAAAACCCTTCAAAATAGGCTCAAATGAGGTAAATTCATTCTTTCAAAGAAAGCAGAAGTTAAGCCCTAACACCAAGAAAAAGTCTTGAATTAATGGAGGCTAATTGTAAAGGCACTTAATTAGTATCAGATTTACTTTTGAAAAAATCTAGGCTTTGTTAACCTTGCTGTGTTAAACTAACAATTATACTATGAATTGACTTTTTTATAATTATATCATCTAAAATATAAAAATCCACTAATAATTTGTTATTAGATTTGATCTTACTGGAAATTCTTTTATTTATTTTTTTCTTTTTTTGTCTTTTCAAGACAGGGTCTCCCTATAGCCCCAGCTGTCCTGGAAATCACTCTGTAGACCTTGAACTCACAAAGATCTGCCTGCCTCTGAAATTCTTAACCACAATTTTCCTCTCTCTCTCTCTCTCTCTCTCGCTCTCTCTCTCTCTCTCTTTCTCTTCTTGGTCTTTTCGAGACAGGGTCTCCCTGTAGCCCCAGCTGTCCTGGAACTTGCTCTGTAGACCAGGCTGGCCTTGAACTCACAAATATCCGCCTGCCTCTGCCTCCAGAGTGCTAGGATTAAAGGCGTGCACCAGCATGGCCGGCTCAATTTTCCTCTCTTTAATGATGAATTGTCTTAGTACAGGTCACAGCATTTCTATAACAATGAAAAGCACAACAAATACAATCAGACCTAATCCTATTCCACTACGAGATGAAAACTACTTTGGTTCTTTAGGAAAAGTCACACCAAAAAGTGTGTTTAACAGTTGATTTTCCTAGTTGTATTCCAATAGGTACATGATTGAAAATATTATGGAAGAATCAAACTGCTGCAATAAAGGAACATGCTTGTGAGGATTTGTGCATTCAATGGCTCTGAGAGAAAAACTATAGTTAAAATGCTAGGTAGAACAAATTGGTCTTCAAGATATCAATTTATTTTCCAACTTTAAAAACCTACCGAGTCTACCAAGAAAATACAAAAACATAAGGCTGTAAGTAAATAACAGTTGTGTTTAGACTATTACAGTGCAGGTTATCCTCAAGGCTTATTGGGTTCAAAATGAAATTCTAAGGTAAAACTCATAGGCTGGTTGGCATCTGAGAACTTCATTTTATTTTTTTTTATTATTTTATTATTTTTTTATTTTTTTATTTTTTGGTCTTTTTGAGACAGGGTCTCCCTGTAGCCCCAGCTGTCCTGGAACTCACTCTGAAGACCAGGCTGGCCTTGAACTCACAAAGATCCACCTGCCTCTGCCTCCTGAGTGCTAGGATTAAAGGCGTGCGCCACCGCGCCCAGCGAGAACTTCAAGCTTGTCACTGAGAAAGTAAACATTTTAAAAACTAGTCAACCAAAATTCAGGAATTCCTTTAGCGTCTTCTTCCTCTTCATCGCTTTCTCATCTTCTGTCTTGGCCTTTTCTTTCAGCTCCTCCGAAACTTCATCTTCCTCATCTGATTTCCATTTACCTTCTCCTTCTGTAGGTTCATAAATTGTAATAATGATCTCAAATAGCTTATCAAATAAAAACTGATAGGGAACAGCATACTTCCTTTCAAAGATCACAAACTTCCTTGTAGAACTTGGCTTCTATCTGTGTTCATTTAACTTGAAGATTTTTGAGAACATTCCTTCATCTTTGGAGCACTTTAGGCAAGCTTTCAATGTATCCTGACCATGTATCTGTCAGACCAAGACTTTCTTGAAGGGCTCCAAGAATCTGAGGATTTTGTATCATCTGAGCAGTGAGCTGACACACTTTGATTTTTGTGTCTTCCTACTTTTCTTCTGCTATTTCTTCTTCAACATCATCCAAATCTTGATCAAGTTCAGACTGTTCTTCCTTGTCAACATCTACCATCTTGTAAAAGCTCCAAATAGCCAAGGCTCCAAGGAGGAGCCAGGGGCCTGGAGCTGTGCAGACAGTGACTCCTGGCAGTGGCCAAGGGAGGAGCAGGAGGCGGTGTCTGGAACAAATGGCACCCAAAAAGAGGTTCATACATGTTGTGATAGCTTTATTTTCATTTTCTTTTTGAGTTGAAATCATTTTACATTTCTCTTGAGACTTCTTTGAACATATATGGTTTAGAAGTTCATTGTTTACTCTTGAGATTTTCCAGTTTAACTCCACTATGATCCGAAAGCTCTATGCCTTCTTGAATCTTGTGATGGTTAATCCTGGGTTTCAACTTGACTGGACTAAGGAACAAATAAGAAAAAAGGATCTTCGGATTGGACTACCTCAACCCGATGGCCCACCCCAAATGTGGGCGTTACCTTCTGCTGGCAGGCAGTATTAAAGGCCATGCCAGAGGGATCTGGTCCCTTTTTATTTTTCCTGTGGCTTGCTTCTCTCTCACTGGTGAGTTTGTCTTGCTGCTGTGATCAACCCTACGGATCCCAGCGTGTACTGAGACCGGCAGATCTCCTGGAATCCATCAGGCCTTCAGCACCAGATTGGGACTACTGAGATATCTAGCCTTGCGGACTGAGCAGTTCCCTGGATTCTCAGCCTCTCCAGTGCGGCACAGCTACTGTTGGACTCCTTGAACTCTGTCACGTGAGCAAATCAATAAATTGTATATAGCTATATATTCATCCTGTTGCTTCTGTTTCTTTAGAGAACCCTGACTAATACAAATCTCTTATAATGTTTTCCTTCTTTGGAGTACAGATAGAGTGAATTTAATTGATGGATGTTTTTGATGTTGAACCAGCTTTCAAATGCAGTATCAACTCCATTTGATCCTGTATGATGTTTATTGCTGGAGCTTTATTACCTATTATACATGATTTTATGTGATGAATTTTTAGTAAAGAATTCTTAGCAAGCATGTTTTGAGAATTTGAAGATCTATGTTTATTAAGGGACTAGTCTCTAGTTTCTTTTCCTGTAAGTTTTTTTGATTTGGTATTAGTTCAGTGTGGTCATTTATAGTTTCTTTCCTTGTAATAGGTTTATTTGATTTTTATTGGTTCAGTGTGGTCATTTATAGTTTCTTTCCCTGTATTATGTTTTTTTTAAATTTTAATTTAATTTAATTTTATTTATTTCGGTATGTGTATCAATGTACTGTCTGCATGCAGGTTTGTGCACCCGTGTCGTGCAGTGCCGTGGAGGTCAGAAGAGGGTCTGGGATTCCCCTGGAACTGGAGTTCTCCTGGAATTGGAGTTTCAGACGGCTCTCGGCCGCCATGTGGGTGCTGGGGATCAAACCCGGGTCCTCTGTAAGAGCAGTCGGAGCTCTTAACCGCTAGGCCATCTCTCCAGCCCCTCCCTGTATTATGTTTATTTGATCTTTTATTAGTTCAATGTGATCATTTAAATTCAGTGTTCCATCTTTTATGAAGGTGCTTGTGAAGGATTGGTGATAGTCTTCCTAAAAGAATGGGTGAAAATTGATCAGTGAATCCATATGGGCCTGAAAGCTTTATAATTTTCTTTGGTGGAAGGTTTCTAATTATAAATTCAATTTCTTAAGTGGTTATAAGACTATTTCTTCTCTATTTGTCTTGCATGATCTTCCATAGTTCATGATTTTCAAGGAATTTGTCCACTTAATTAAGTTGATTAATTCATTGCATAAGCTCTTTTGAAGAGAATTTTTTTTACTGGTTTTTAATCTGTAGCATTTGTAGTGCTGTCTCTTCATTTCTTTTTGATATTAGTAATTTGTTTTTTCTGTTTTTCATATTCTTGATTACTCTGTACAGATTTATTAATAATAAAGATTATAAATTGTGTTGATCATCTCCAGGAGTTAAATTTTGGCTTCAATTGATTTAAAAATAATAACATTGATTTCTTTTCTTGCTTTGCCTTATGCATGGTTTGAGCTTAGTATTCTATTCTTCCACTAGATTCTTGAAGTGGAAATTAAATTATTGATTTGAGAATTTTGCTTTCTAAATCCATTTAGGTTTGATTGGTAGGTAGAAACTGTATGGTTAGATTAAATAGGAAGCTTAATATAAAAAACATTAGAGTGTGATGAAAGTAATGGTAAAATATTTGGAAACTCTATATGGTACAATAGAGTCAAACAATTTGTAAAACCCAGTTGCTTTATAAATGTGCCCAAATTGCCACCAACACCGTCAGAACCAAATATAATACTAAAGTCCTTAAACTATGCACTTAAGCAAAATATATCAATACAGGAGCTCTGACATCAGCAATGGATTATTCTACCAGGGAGATGTTGGCCAGGGGATCCAAGGCCCCACAAAAGGTAAAGGCTCCTTGCCTCTAAACTGGGATACCTGCAAGAAGAGAGGCGATAAGGCCCTGCTGCCAAAGACCTGACGTTAACATGGGAAAGATATATTGAGACCACACATGCAAGTGTACAGATGGCCTCTGGAACACCAGAGAGTGTTACCAAAGGCCACTAAACCAATAAAGCAAATACGGGTCTCCTTGAGTCAAGCAAGACTCCACCGTCAGCACCAGCTACACCTCACCTGCCTGGAAATACTGTGCAGCAGAGGCAGCCATATGCCTGTATATCCCAAATCTAATTGGCTATTGGTTCTCTCCTTGGAGGAATAACCCAGGGCTGATGCCACAAGCTTACATCCTCTACAGGTTAGGAGATGTTATAAGCCACAGTAAGACCCTGTCATATCTAACAGGAAAAAATATTTTAGCCTATCTGCTTTGTATGTACAGTAAAACTGTATCCACCAGTACCTTCTTGCATGCATGGAATAGACCCTGCAGCTCCAGAGACCTCCAAACTGTTGCTGCCCCTTGGAGCTCTCTGATCAAAGGAGGCCCCATCCTGAAGCTAAAGGGTATTTTTTTTGAACAGGCAAGTTTCCACCCAGCTTCCTCTCTACTTACTTTGCCTGTACCTCTTTGGGAAAAGTAGATTCCCTTTTCATGTAAGCCAGAGAAGTGGCACCCAGATGAAATTCTTTCTATGCTACAGATAGGTTGTATTCATATCTTTTTATCTGACAAGGCACAAACCTTGTATTCATTATACCAAGGAAGGATAGACTTCTTTTTTTTGAAAGGATAGACTTCTAAAATGTTTAGACCCTATAGTGGGAAGTGTCTGTAGTCTGTCTATTGGATTTCAGGGAACTTTCCTGGCTAAGTCATGCAGAACATGGTGTTCAGTCACTGGGAAAGCAGGATGCAATGTTCTGAAGTGCAGGTGGTTTGTGGGCAGTTAGCAAGCATGACCTCCATGTTGAGTGGAGGTGGGAATTTGTCAGGGAATAGATGAGCTGGATGGGGCCTACAGAGGTAGCTGGCTCAGCAAATGCCCTTTGGGTTACAGTGGTCCACACAAGGACTGGTGGGACACCTTCAGGCATTGGTGTAGATAAGAACTTTCTGGACTTCAGGTTTGGACACAGATACGACACCAACAGAGCATATTATTATTTTTTCTCATTTTTAAAACTCCTTTTATTGTTTATTCGTACAACTCATACAACTGACGAGTGGATAGAGAAAATGTGGTACATCTACACAATGGAGTTCTATGCAGCAGTAAAGAAAGATGACATCATGAGCTTTGCAGGAAAATGGCTGGAGTTAGAAGACATCATGCTGAGTGAAGTAACACAGTCCCAGAAAAACAAACGAGGAATGGTATCCCTCATCTGTGGATGCTAGTGCCAGTTACCCAGTTGTAAGTATTTCTTGTGCATGGCGCCTTGAGCTTTTGTCCAAGCAGTTGGGAGTGATGCATATTGGAAACAGGAGCAGCAGCAGCAGCAGCAACAACAACAACAACAACAGAAAGGACTTCATAAAAGAACTGACTGAAACAGTGAACTTCTGCTCAGAACAGTCAACTTCCACATGGAGAATTTCGAGAAAGTCTGAGAAAGAGATGAAAAGCATGTTTGGCAGAATACATGAGCTCTGGTGGGGTAGAGGGATAGGGTGGGGGACACAGGTCTAGATTTGATAATCTTGTACAAAATATGTATAAAAAATAAAAAAGAACACAACAGAAATATGATCATTAGGTGGACGCTGGGAAGTTGGCTTGGGATCACACATCTGGACCTGTTGCTCCATGTATGGCCTTTCATTTACATACTAGTCACCCATTCTTCTGTGTACTATCTGGAAGCCTAAAGGAACCCTTTCTCTTGGAATCCCCCTCTAATGTCCTGTGTCAAAAAATACCTTTAATCCTAGCACTTGGGAGGCAGAGGCAGGCAGATCTCTGAGTTCAAGTCCAGCTTGGTTTACAGAGTATATTCCAGGACAGTCAGATCTATAGGGAGACCCTGTCCCTAAAAGACCAAAAAAAATGTAAAAACATAGATGTTCAGATTAAATATATCACCATGCACATATTCTGAAGGGTAAAGTAACAAAAAGATCCGGTAACTTACTAACCCAGACACCTTTTGTCATAGAAGCATTAGTCTTGGGGTTCACCTCCTGGTAATGCATATCACAAGTCTACGTGTGCTGTGCTTTTATGTTCATTCAAATGATCATAGTTTTACCATTTTTCTTCTGACTCAGAATTTGATCCATTGGTATATAAAAGATCTTAAAATTTTCCAATGTCAGGGGCTAGAAAGATGGATCAACGGTTGAGAGCTTAATGCTCTTGGGGAGGACCTGGCTTTGGTTCCTAGCACTCACATAATGGCTCAAAAATTGCCTGTGGCTCTAGTTCCAGGGGATCTGATGCCTTGCTGGGATCTCCAGGCTCCCGCTTACAGAAGGTGTACATAAACTCATACAGGTACACATACATACACATAATAAATGAACTTTTTGCTACTGTCTGGATATTTTCTAGTTATTTTTTGTAATATTGATTTTAAGTTTAATCTTACGAGAACACACTTTGTAAACTATTAATTATTTTAAATTGTGACATTTTATTATCCAGATTATAGTTTATGATGGAGAAGCTTATACACATACTCAAAAAGTATATGTTTCATTTATTGGTGACTAGGCCCCCTAATATTAATTAGATCAAGTCAGTTGCTAATGTTTCTAGGTGTAATGAATCTTCATTTTCAGTCTGTTATGTCAGTTATTAAAAGGGGCTTTCAAATATCACTCCGTTTTTTTTTTTTTTTTTTTTTTTATATTTATGGGTATTGAACTCAGGGACTCATGCATGCTAGGCAAGTGTTTTTCCACTGAAACAGTATGAAATCAATGCCTTTCTAAAAATTTAAAAATTACTCATTTGTCAGTTGAAAGACATTTAGGTGAGAGGCAATAGAGGGTGAGGAGGGGATCTAAATTTATTTAAATGTATTATATGAAATGCACAAAAATTCAATGAATGTATTTAAAATGAAAAAAAGAAAAAGCTTTCAAAATTGTATTTTGAGACTGGGTCTCAACTGTAGCCCAGGCTAGTGTCAAACTCATGGTCCCCTGCTTCCAGCAGCCCTATACTGGGAACTCAGGTATTGTGATGCTATTTTTAGTTTTTATTGTTATGTCCTCTGTGAATTGATCCATTTATTGTTATGAAATGTCCTTCTGTTGTCCACTTGATATTAATATAGCTTCACCTCACTTTTTAAAAAAATTATTTATTGATGTTTTATGTATTTAATACATCATTTTTCATTTCTGTTCAGGCATATTCCCCTATCCCTTCCCCACACCCAACCTATCCCATCCCAGATCATGCATTCTGCCATAACTGTCCTGCATCTTTCTCTCAGTCTTTTTTTATGCTTAGGAATTCACATTTTCCTCAGTTAATTTCATGTTATTCTAAAATATGGATACATACTCTCCATCCATATGCAGTAATTACAGAGTCTGAAAATAATTGGTGGGTGGATTCTAGAGCCCATTGAGAGATTCACATTATAACAACATAGTTGCTTTCAGATAAACAAAAATATAACCATACTGTCGTTCAGCTTGCCTTTCATCTGGGGGATTTGGTGTTAGCATCCACAAATGAGGGAAACCATTCTCCATTTGTCTTTTTGGGACTGTGTTACTTCACTCAGCATAATGGCTTTGAGCTCCATTCATTTACCTGCAAAGTTCATAATACCATCTTTCTTTACCGCTGGGTGAATAGTACTCCATTGTGTAGATGTACCACATTTTTGTCATCCACTCGTCTGTTGAGGGGCATATGGGTTGGTTCCAGTTCTTCAATATTGTGAAGAGAGCTGCAATAAACATGGATGTGCATGTATCTTTGTGGTAGGATGAGTTTTTTGGGTATATACCCAGGAGTGGTATGACTGGATCAGCTGGTAAGCTCATTTTGCTCCTTTTAAGGGTTCTTCACACTGCTTTCCATAGTGGTTATACAAGTTTACATTCCCACCAGCAGTGGATGAGTGTTCCCCTTTCCCCACAACCCCTCCAGCATCTGTTGTCTTTTGTTTTCTTGATCTTAGCTAGCTGTACTGGAGTGAGATGGTATCTGAGAGTGGTTTAAATTTGCGTTTCCTTAATTATTAATGATGATGAACACTTTTTAAGATGTTTCTCAGCCATCTTTAATTCCTCACTGGTGAAGACTCTGTTCAGCTCTTTACTCCATCTTTTGTCTTCTTACTTCTTTGTTGATAGAAATGTTTTTCAGCCATCTTAATTCCTCACTGGTGAAGACTCTGTTCAGCTCTTTACTCCATCTTTGGAGTAGGTCATTTGTCTTCTTACTTCTTTGTTTTTTGAGTAGTTTACATATTCTTGACATTAATGCTCTGTCAGATGCATCACTGGTAAAGATTTCCTCCCACTCTGTGGGTTTTCTCTTTACCTCCTTGATTGTTTCTTTCACTGTACAGAAGCTTTTGAATTTTCTTTTTTTTTTGGTCTTTTCGAGACAGGATCTCCCTGTAGTCCCAGCTGAGTTTTCTTTTAAGGTTAATGGATAATTAATATATTTGGCAATGGAACTGTATTATTTGGTTATTTTAAATATAGTAATGTGCATTGATGAGACTTTGCATCACTCAGAAATATCAGAGAAAATCACCTTAAAGGGAGGAAAGATTCAATTAGGTGTACAGTTTTAGAGGATTCTTTCCATGGTCACTCGGATCTATGATTCTGGACCCAAGATGAGACAGAGCCTTATGGTGGTGGAATGTGTGGTGGAGAAGATTTTTGCCTCATGGCTGGCTGGAAATGGAGAGTGACAGGAGTCTGTGGTTAGACATAGTCTTCAAGGACTATGGCTTTAGTTAAGCCCTCCCCCCTGAAGTCCCCACAACTTCCCATGGTGGTGTCTCCAACCTGGATCCAAGCACAAAGGTCATGAGGCTGTGTAGGCATTTCAGACACAAGTCACAGCACAGTCCTTAGGTTTCTATGGGGTGATCTTGTGCATACAATGGAGGCTGGGCAGCAGGGGAGCGTCCCTCAGTCCTTGCTGCTACTTTAGTTCTGGCCTCTGCACACAGCCTGGTATTTTAAAGCTCATCCCTTGTCCCTGCAGGACGCTCCCACAGCCTTTCCCCGGTCCTTTCTTGTCAGGTTTTGTAAGTGAACTGTTTAATCTCCAAGTATTAGAGATTTTCATGTTATGTTTTGGTTATTGAGTTATAATTATTTGTATTATGGTTAAGTGAATAAACCTTGTATGATTTTCACCTTACAAAATTGTTAATGTTTGACATAATCCAGGCTGTGGTCTACTTTATTGAACATTTTTGGTCAACTTGGAAAGATGTACGCTCTGTTGTAATAGTAAATGCTAGTTACGTCCTATTGAGCACTGGCACTGCTGAGCACCTCTGCATCCTTCGCTTTTCTTGGTTTCACAACTGTTGAGATAGGATATTACAGTGGTGTGCGTCTTTAATCCCAGCACTCGGGAGGAGGTATAGGTAGGCAGATCTCTGTGAGTTCAAGGCCAGCCTGGTCTACACAGTGAGCTCCAGGACAGCGGGTTCTAAAAGGGAGACCCTGCTTCAAAAATACCAAAAAAAAAAAACCGGAAAAAACTAAAGCTTCTGTGTATTGTAATAAATCTGTCAGATTTTTCCCTCAGTTCCCCATTTCTTTGTCTTGAATTTTTGAGCTCTGTTGTTAGGAACATATACATTTAGGGTTTTTAAGCATTCATAGTGAATGTAACTTGGCTTTACTATTCAAAAATCTCTCTATTTTTAAATAATTTTCTTTGCTTTAAAATCTGCTTTGGGGAATGGAGAGCTAGTTCAGCAGCTAAGAGAACTGGCAGCTCTTGCAGTGGACCTGGCCAGGTTCAGTTCCCAGGTCCCACATGCTGGCTAACAACAGTCTGTAACTCCAGTTCCAGGCTATCCAACAGCCTCTTCTCACCTCCATGGCCATTGGATGACATGAATGAACTTACATACACGTAGGCAAAACACACATACATACAAAAATAAATAAAACATTAAAAAATCTGCTTTTTATGATATGTATACAACATCCCAGGGTTTTTTGAGTTGCCTGGGATTTGAGTCTATCCTTTTCCTTTCCGCTGACATTAATGTGAGCTTCAGGTAGGCAGCATGCAGTGATTTTCTGTTTTGTCATGTATTCTACTAATGTATATATTTAAAATTATGTGCCCTGATTATTTACATTTAATGTAACTGTTGATATGTTTGGGTCTAATTTTACCAGTTTATTATTTGTTTTTATTTTTTATTTACTTATTCATTTATTTATTTGTGTATATGTGTGTGTGAGAGAAAGAGACAGAGACAGAGAGACTATGTCTGTGTCTGTGTGCTTCTACATGTCATATCATGCTTGCAGAGGTCAGAAAATACCTTTCAGGATTTTGTTATCTTCTTTCATCCCGTGGGGTTCTAGGGAATTGAAGTTAGGTCATCAGATTTGGTACCTTTACCCCCTGAGCCATTTTTACTGGTCCTTATTGTTTTTTTATTTGCTCATTTCTATTTTCCCCCTCCATATCCTGTTTCTGGTTTTCTTTTGTGTTGTTTATCTTTTTAAAATATCCTATATTATGTTACCCACTGAGCTTCTTGAGTATTGTTATTATGGAAACTTACAAAACTTTTTGAGAGATTGCTCTATGGGAATTACATGACTTTATCACCATTTAATGAGAACCCACAGCTTAACTAACGATAAATGGAATACCAAAATATGACCACAATATTCACCCCATTATTTTGCCCCTTGATGTAATTGCTACATTTTATCAATATGGACATTTGTAAACCCTTTGAGACAATGTTATAATTTTAACTTCCAACAGTGCAATGCATTTTAAGAATCCCAAGAGGAAATAGTCTATTATATTTGTCTAGAAACCATTTCCTTGTTTTCCCTCTTTCCCTGTATTCTGTTTTCCTTTCTGGAAATACTTTACTTTGGTTTAAAGAACTTTCATTAACAGTTATTCTAAAGTGGGTCTGCTGGCAAAGAATTTTATTAGCTTTTAATTAAAAAAGAATTTTATATCTATAGGTATTTTCCTTGCATGTATGTAAATACACTCATGTTCTCCAACGCCCACAGAGGCCAGAAAAGGGCTTTGGATCCCTTGGAAATGGAGGGAAGGCTGTTAGATATCATGTGAACCTGGGTCCTCTTCAAGAGCAGCTCATGCTCTTCATCTTCTCTCTAGCCACTCTGGGGTTTCTTTTGTTGTTTTTGTAGCATGTTTATTTTTTAAGAGTACTTTCACTGGATATAGAATTCTGTGTAGCCAGTTCTTGGCTTCACAGAAACTCATAGATATTTGAGTCCATGTCCCCTCCAAGTAATGCAGCACATTGTGTCTGGATCTTGGTTTGTATTGCCTTTGGTTCTTAGCAGTTTGATCATGTTGTATCAGTTACTTTTCTGATTACTCTGATCAAATACCTGACAGAGCAGCTTAAAGAAGAGCTCATGTCTCTCACAGTTTAGTGCACAGTCCATTCAGGGAAATCACGGCAGCAGACCCTTGATCCAGTTGGTCACCCAAATCCGCAGCCAGGAAGTAGAAGCCGTCAATGCTAAGGCTGTCTTCTTTCTCCATTTTATTTTGTTCAGGGCCCCAGGTCATAGAGTGCCTACATTTAGGGTAGATCTTTCCACCTCAACCTGACCTAGATAATCTGTCACATTTCCAGAAATTTATTTTCATGGTGTCTCTAAACCCCATGAAATGGACAATCTGTATATGTAGAATCTGTATATGATTATGATTATATTTAGATTTGTCCTTTTTGAGGCTTTTGAACGTTTGATTCTTTATTTTTATGTCTGACTAAACAAAAAGCCTCAGATTTTTTTTAAAGTCTTGTTGCGTAGGACCGTCCTCAGACAGATCATGTGCAGATGCTTTCTTCCTAAACTTATTTGACCTGATGCTTAGGATCATCAAGCTAAGCTTGTTGATGATAAGCTCTGCAAGAAAAGAGGAACCAAGAGAATTAGCTGCACCTCTCAACCAATCAATCTCTCCTTGCTGCATGAGGGGGAGGGGTTAAGAGTATATAAATTTAGGAATTGGAGGGGAGGCTCTCTAGACATTTTGTGCAGCTGTGGAAAGTCTCTATCCATGCTTGGGTGCAGTATTCCCAGTGCAGCCTTCAGAGGTAGCACCCGGAATCCTGTAAGTAGACCCTCATTCATTGCTCTACAAGTAAGCCCAATAAACTCACTATCCAGACTTTAGTTTTGCAAAATTATACCATGATTTGTTGTAGTGAGAAGAGATGAGGGGGCTGACATTGGTTACACACCTACAGAAGGAATTTTAGCTACATGTCTATATTTTTCTTTCCTAATGGGCCTTATTAGACATTGTTAGACCTTTAATTACTGCCCCAAATGTCTCTAAGACTTGGCTGATCTTTTCTAATTTATTTTATCCTTGTTAAGACCAGAGAATTTTTATTGGTATATCATTTAATTCATGTTTTTTTTTTTTGTTATTTCAGTCTGGTATTGAGATGAGTTTATGTGGTTTTTATTTAATTGCAGTAATTTTATCTTTTAGTTCTATTATTCCCATTCAATTGTTTCTTGTGACTTTATGTTTTAAGCATTTGTTCAGTGAATGTTAGCAATTTGATGAACTTTTTTGGCAGCTGCTTGAACTTCTGTTAGATGTTTTTCACCAATTTTATTTTTGCATTAATATCTTTTGATACTTTTCTCCACATGTGAATTTTTTTAGAGATAGGGTTTCCTGACAGCCCCAGATGGCCTGGAACTCTTGATGTAGATTATGCTTGTCTCAATATCACAGAGATCTGCCTGCCTCTGCTTCACAAGTGCTGGGATTAAAGATTTTTAAAATTGAATTTTCAACATTTTATTTGTACATTAAAACATCATATTTAACCCATAAATAAGTACAGTTAAAAATACTGTAATGAAGGAAAAATTACAAAGAGCAAGAGACTTAGAATTAAGATCCTAGTGTGAAGATTCTCATTTAAAAATTTAGATTTCAAAATATTTTTAACTTAAATTTCTTTCTTATTCTGATTTTAATGAAAATGCTCTAATTGTCCTACTGATATGGCTTAGTGTGATTTTTTTTTCACAATGTTTATTGATAGGTACAAGTGTATAAAATCAGGGCATGAACATGATTTGATAGATTAAGTAGACTTAATTTCAATACTATAATAAGGGACCAATTCAAATTCTCACCATTTGTTTCACACCCACAAAAACCGCTTTAAGAGCATTAATGATCTCTCAAATCTGATCATGTTTCTTTTTTAAAGTAAACCATGTTTCTTTTTTAAAAGGCTGTGCACTTGCCCAAGCTCAAGGATATTGAAATCTAGCAAATAAAGCCCATTACTAGAGGTAGAAATACAGGCAATATACTATTAACGGCAACAACCATCAATTACAGTTAAGGATTTACTGTAACAACCAAATGGATAATCTAATATTGCAACAACTCAAGTATTACTGAGCAAAGTGCATTTATACAATATTCAGTGTTGCTAATCAGTCTTCTAACTTTAAACAGCCTATGATAACTTGCAGCAAGGAAGATCCTTGCAATATACTGCCTCTGCTTGAGAACCTATGATGTAATTATTGCATGCTGCTAATATACTATCTAAACATCAAATATATTCCTAAAATATTTGATGGTAGACTATGATTAAGACATTACACTACAAAAAACCCTTATGCAGAAGGAAACCCTTACTGACATACTTCTGTTTTAAATATTGTGCCCCCAAATGAAGTCCAGTAAGCACACATCCTGTTTTGAGCCCCCTGCATTGGCCTCCATGATACTGCCGAGGTAATCCAACAATGGTAGTCCATATTCTGAGGAGGCTGAATTCCCATTAGCTGCTTAGTTCACAATCTGGGTATGTCAGAAGTCCTCAGTCCACATTGGAAGGCTAAAAAGTAAAAAAGCTGCATCTCATGTCTTTATAATTGTTAAAAGAATGAGAAATTTCATATTTCTATTTGAATTTTTGAATATTACATCATGAAGTTTTGAGGCTTAAAATCTTAAGGGAAATACTAGTTTTGGCAGGAAACCAAAGTATTTAGGGTTAGGCTGCATGTTCTATTATGCCTTCTTGGGTCTGGAGAGTTTTCAAAGTTTTTGAGATTCTGTTTGGAACTGTCTTAAATGTATACCACCCACAGTTAGTCTGGACCTCTAACTATAGCCTTTATATTAGCCTCAGTCTCAATTTTTTTGCTATTTTTAAAAAAATAATCCTCAAATATTTAACAATTAAAAATATCAGCATTGACAGTATGTAATAAATTACCAGTCTTTTAAATACTATTTTTATTGATTCTTTGAGAATTTCAAAAGTCATGTGTCTTTCCCCTTGCTGATTTTATCCCTGTTCCTTTCCAGTTCTTTAGAAGTCATGTTTTTAATTGTTAGACCATTAAGTTGAGGGTTTCAGTTGAATTCTGTGCTATGCTTTTGTAGTGTTCTGCATTCAGAGATAAGTAGGAGGAGTGAGGAAGGAAACAAGAACTGAGAGGACTTAGACTCACGCTCTTGGAAGTGGCAGTTCCTGCACCGTAGAACCTGGCTCCATTTCCACTCTGCTGCCGTGTGCAGTTCACTTGGGGTCTGGGGTCCACAGAATTAGTAGTAGGGGAATTAACACAAGACTCCCATGAACTCTCTTAGGACATTTCTTTTCTGTTTGTGAACCAGAACAAACGGGCTTTCCCTGGAGCTTTGTCTATGCCCCAGGACTTAGTTCTGGATTTCAGAAATTTTCTCAGGCTAATGGAATATCAGATGGGGTAAATTTCCCATCCATTTTGCAGAACTTTGAATTATGGTCATTTCCTCAAAACTGCTTTCTATTATTTATCTCTTAGATTCCAAAAATAACTGAGCCATGCACTTTGTCCAGATTTATTCAGTGGGAGAGACAAGGCAGGCTGGACTTGGTGTACCATGTCTAAAACCACACAGTCTCTGCCGAATCTTCTATTGCAGAGATTCCATGTTTTGCTTATTTCACTTGAAAAATAAAATAATTTTTCTTTATCTTTCTTGAAAAAGATGTCTTTTAGTCTCACACTTTTACTTTCTAATTTAATAAACTTTAATATTTATAAAATACCTTTAGCCAAGAAAAGGCTTACTTCTAGAGTCAAGATATGAAGGAAGGGATCCAGAAAATGGCTCCATGGATAAAGGTGGTTACAGTGAGTTCAATTCCCGGAGCCCACGTGATGGAAAGAGGGAAAGGATTCCCACAAGATAGATTCTGACTTCCACTCATGTGCATACCATGGTGTGGTGTGACACACACAGACACACACAGACACACACACACACACACACACACACACACACACAAGCACACTCACTCACTAAGTGCAAAAAATTAAAAGATATGAGAGACATTTTATGATTTTAAAGTAAAATTTTATTATGATTTCATTAGATTCTTCTGTTGTGTTTTTTTTTATTTGTAGTGTGGCATTTCTTATGTTTTCTGATTCCCAGTATTTAATTAAATATACCCTCTTCTAATGGGTAGGTAAATTCCAAACATTAATGACTGTTTTCCTTTATGTAGAGCAAAGTTTTACTCACATCTTTGAGATATAGTTTAATAAATTTCACCTTTTTCTCCCCAAATTCACTATCTTTTAGGTTGCATCTTGTTACTAAATTAAAAAAAAAATTTTAAATTTATTTATTTCCATATGTGTATGAATGTAGTGTCTGCATGCAGGTCTGTGCACCCGTGTCGTGCAATGCCGCGGAGGTCAGAAGAGGGTCTCAGATTCCCCTGGAACTGGAGTTCTCCTGGAACTGGAGTTTCAGACGGTTTTCGGCCGCCATGTGGGTTCTGGGGATCGAACCCGGGTCCTCTGCAAGAGCGGTCGGCGCTCTTAACCGCTAGGCCATCTCTCCAGCCCCGTTACTAAATTTTAAGACTAATATTTATTTATTTTTTGGTCTTTTGGAGACAGGCTCTCCCTGTAGCCTCAGCTGACCCAGAACACTATGTAGACCAGGCTGGGCTTGAACTCACAGAGATCTGTCTGCCTCTGCTTCCCGAGTGCTGGGATTAAAGGTGTGTGCTACCATGCCTGATTAATATTTTGGAGATTTTTGGATATATTAGTGTATTTCATAAGAAGAAAGCTTATATAACTTCCTTTTTTAAGTTTTAAAAGATCCTCAGCATACTTCTCATCTTTCCTTTTGGATGTGATTACAAGAGAAATATTTTTTTGTGTGATTCTGGAGTATTGAGTTGGTATCAGTTAGTGACATCTAGATTCTTATCGTTTATTTCTCCACTTTCTTTACTGGGCTGTCACTACCCTAAGGGTATGTGCACTTTTTTTTTCCATGTTTGTTTTCCAGCAGCCAGAATAATCAGGAGATAAGAAATTTTTCTCTATTATTTCCCATAGTGCTAATTTGTTTGAAATTCTGCATGTTTCTTAAGCCTATTTTGTATTTTACTAATTGATTTTTCTGCAACATCGATTTTACTATTAACTTTTCTCTAGATAGTGAGATTCACGTTTATCCTGTTGCTCTTGTAATGATGCCAAAGAAATATCTCCTGGTGGTTTTGTGTTTTTCATACTTAGAATTTCTCAATAATCAGGTTTCCTGAGAAACTGTTTGATGTTCCATTTTTGCTGCTCATTCACACGAAGAGGCTGAACTGTCCACATTCTAGGTTTGGGGTTAGGTTGTTCTTGATGGGAATATTATTTTCTTTCTTTTAATATTTTTTTAAATAGTTTTATTTAAAACCACCCCCAAAATGGAAATTTCTTTACTGTCTCTTAGAGAATGAACAGATGGAAACATTTCTGTAATGATGTACTTCTCACCAGTAAACAGGAAGAAATTATTGATAGCCAAGTCAGCATAGAAAACTCTTAAATGAATTCCTCTAATCCAAAAACAGACAAATAAAACCAGGTTCAAAGGACTGTAGACTTTATGGTATTTCTATATAACATCCTTTCAAAGACAGAAAAGACCAAAAAAAAAAAAAAAAAAAACCAAAGACAGCACTATGGGGCTAGAAGAATATCTTGAAGAGACATTCTTCGTCCTGATGGCCAACTAGAACTGAGTAATACTGGCTTCTTGGGGCTACCAATACAGTAAGACATGTGTTTACCTCATAAACAGAAAGAAATGATCATTCATGATAGTTCAAAAATTTTTAGTTCAAAGCCAATTGTGATGGTGCGTGCCTTCAATCCTAGCACTAGAGAGACACAGGCAGGCAGATGTCATGAGATCCAAGGCCAGACTGGTCTATATACTGAGTTTCAGGCTAGCTGGGGTTCAAAAAGTAAAAAACAATATGGCTCAAAGTCTATGCCAAACAAGAAATTTATCATTTCTATCTTCTGGAATATTTCTTTAAAAATGATTGTTTGAGAATTTTATACATGCATATGTGTTTTAATGACAGTCTACCCCCTAATCCCTCTCCTCTGACTCTTCCCATATCCGCATCACCACTTTCCCCTCATGATTTTATGTACTTTTCCTCAAAATCCATTGAATTCCATTTAGTGCCACCAGTATGTGCACAGGTTTAAGGTCATCCACTGGAGCATGGGCAGCATATCAGAGGTTGAATCACACCCACACCCTGGCAGCTAACAATTGCCAATGCCTCATCAATTATAGCCTTTCCCCTCTCCACAATGGGATTTTGAGTGGCTTGATCTAGTGCAGGCCATATGCATGCAATCACAGTTCATATGTGCAAGAGCTCTGTAATATTGGGAAGACATTTTTGTAGTGTTCATCCACTAGTTCTGGTTATTACAACCTTTTCCCACCCCACTCTTCCTCAATGATCATTGAGCCTTGAGGAGAGGAGTATGATACATATGTCCCATGTAGGGCTGAACACTCCACCATCTCTTATTTTCTGCATGCTGATTTGGGAGTAAGTTTGCATATTCACTGCCATCTACTACAAAAGAAGCTTCTCTGATTAAGGTTGAGTGCTGCACTAATCTAGAGGCATAAATATAAGTATTTAGGGGACATCTTAATACTATGTCCATTTAGCAGAATGTTAGTAGTAGGTTCTTCTTTAGGGACAATGACTTACCCAGCCACAGGCTCTCAGTCTAGTTAACAGTACCAGGTATGAGTTGCATTTTGTGGAAGGGGACTTCAATACAACCAGAAAGTGACTGGTTACTCCCATAATGTAAAATTGGTTACTCCAATATTACACAATTGGTCATATCTTGCCAGGCCAATCATTAGTGTAGTCTGCAAGGCTCATGGCTGGGTAAGATGGTTGATGAGTTTTCTCCAACAGGAACATGCATGGCATATTTCAGCCCCATAGAAGCTAGCCAGTGAGGATGAAGATTTTAGGTCAATATCAACTCCATGTAGTATATGACTCAAGTCATATTGTGTCTGCAGTAGTAGGTCTTGATATTAAGTTTTGGAGAGTAACTATTCTAGTTTGGTTTATGCTGCTCTGATAAAGACCATGATCAAAATCAACCAAGGGAGAAAAGGATTTATTTTAGCTTACAGGTTATATATAGTCCATTGAGGAAGCCAAGGTAGGAACTCAAGACAGGAGCTTGAAACAGAGACCATGGATGAATGTACCTTATTGGCTTGCTCCCTCTGGCTTTATAATTTTATTTTATATGTGTCTGTGTGTTGTGTCTACATGTATGTAAGTACACCACCTGTGTCATGCCCAAAGAGACCAGAAAAGGGGTGTTAAGTATGGGTTACACTTTTTTGTCTGTTTGATAGTTTATGACATCTGGGAAAGATATTATCCTCTCATATAGGGTAATATTACTTAAATTCTTTATATTTATGATATATTTTAGGAAGTTTCTAAAATAGCAAGTTTCTATGCAACTTTTTTCAAAAGCCTTTAGTGTTACTTATCCATTCATGTACTCTTTCCTCTTCCATGCCTCCTCATCCTCGTCCCACTTAACTTTTCCTTTTCCATCATTCTCCTCCCCCCTTAACACACTTGTGTTTTACTGTTCGACCTCCTTAAAATATGATCTTTCCCTTGGCTCCTTTCTAGTTTCCCAACATATACAAATACTGCAATTTAAATATATACATCTCCAGAGTTAAGGCCAGCCTCCGCATATGAGAGAAAACACACAGCGTTTGTCCTTATGTGTGGTGGGTTACCCCATCTAGGATGAGACTAGTAATTTCCAACTCTATCCATTTACTTACACAGTTCAAAATTTCGTTTTTATTTATAACCGAATAAAATGATATAGTCTCTATATACCACTATTTTGTTCATTCACCAGCTGACAGATATCTAGGCTGTTTCCATGTCCTGGCTATTGTGAATAGAGCAGCAACGGACACAGGTGAACAAGTATCTCTGTAGTATGACAGTGCATCCTTTGGGTTTATGCCCAGGAATGGTATAGCTAGGTCATATGGTGGATCTACTTGTAGTTTTTTAAAGCAGGAAGAAGGTGAGGAAGAGCAGCGAGGAAGAAGGGGAGGAGAGCAAGGGGAAGGGGAGGAGGAGCAGGAAGAAAGGGGGAAGAGACAGGAGGAAGAAGGGGAGGAGGAGCAGGAGGAAGAAAAGGAAGGAGAAGCAGGAAGAAGGGAGGAGGAGCAGGAGGGAAGAAGGGAAGGAGTAGCAGGAGGAAGAAGGGGCGGAGGAGCAGGAGGAAGGGGAGGAGGACGGAAGGAAAGAGAGGGGAAGGGGAGGAGACAGGAGGAGAGAAGGGGGAGGGAGGAGCAGGAGGAAGAGGGGAGGAGGATGCAGGGAGGAAAAGGGGAGGAGGAGCAGGAGGAAAGAAGGGAGGAGGAGCAAGGAAAGGGGAGGAGGAGCGAGGAGAAAGGGGAGGAGAAGCAGGAGAAGAGGAGGAGGAGCATGGAAGGGAGGAGGAGCGGGGAGAGAGGGTAGCAAGGAGGAAGAAGGGAGGAGGAGAACGCAGGAGAAGGGGAGGAGGAGGCAGGAAGAAGGAGAGGAAGAGCAGGGAGGAAGAAGCGGAGGAGGACAGGAGGGAAGAAAGGGGAGGAGGAGCCAGGAGGAGAAGGGGAGGGGAGTGCAGGAGGAAGAAGGGGAGGAGGGAAGAGGAGGAAAGGGAGGAGGAGCAGGAGGAAGGGGAGGAGCAGTGAGGAAGAAGGGGAGGAGGAGCAGGGAGAAGGGGAAGGAGGACAGTGAGGAAGAAGGGAGGAGCAGGAGGAAGAAGGGGAGGAGGAAAGGCAGGGGGGAAAAGGAAGAAAGGAGAGAAGCAGGAAGAAAGGGAGGAGGAGCAGGAGGGAAGAAGGCGGAGGAGTAAGCAGGAGGAAGAAGGGGAGGAGGAGCAGGAGGAAGGGGAGGAGGAGCAGGAGGAAGAAGGGGAGGAGAGCAGGAGGAAGAAGGGGAGGAGGAGCAGGAGGAAGAAGGGGAGGAGGAGCAGGAGGAAGGGGAGGAGGAGCAGGAGGAAGAAGGGGAGGAGGAGCAGGAGGAAGGGGAGGAGGAGCAGGAGGAAGAAGGGGAGGAGGAGCAGGAGGAAGAAGGGGAGGAGGAGCAGGAGGAGGAAGGGGAGGAGGAATAGGAGGAAGAAGAGGAGAACGATGTGGAGGAGCAGGAGGAAGAAGGGAGGAGGAGGAGAAGGGGTGGAGGAGGATGTGGTGGTGGGGAGGAGGAAGGGGAGGATGGAGNCCTTTTCTTCTTTTTTCTTCTTCTATTTTTTGGGGGGGTCTTTTCGAGACAGGGTCTCTCTGTAGCCCCAGCTGTCCTGGAACTCACTCTGTAGACCAGGCTGCCCTTGAACTCACAGAGATCCGCCTGCCTCTGCCTCCCAAGTGCTAGGATTAAAGGCGTGCGCCACCACGCCCGGCTATTTTTGTTTTTTGAAATAAGATTTTAAGTATCTTGAGCTGGCTTCAAGTTCTTGATCCTCTTGTCTCCATGTCTGAAATGCCGGGATTATAGGCATGCCTCACGATGCCCAAGTCTTCATTTCTTTATGTGGAAAATATGGGACTTAGTGGGCAGTAACCCCATCCTTCCGTGCACTGTCTGCTGTAAGCCAGGCACTGTGCCAGGTGCTTTAGATGCCTGTCCCTTGGTGCTATCTGGTTTATCTATGGCCACATAAATAATAGGTAATGGCTGGGCATGATGACTTATACCTCTAAGCAGCATCCAAGATTCTGAGGTAGGAGGACTGCTGGGAATTCTGGGTTAACCTGGGGTACAAATGGTACCGTCTTTTTTTTTTTATTTTTTATTTATGTGTATGAAGTTTTTTTTTTTATGTGTATGAGTGTACTGTCTGCATGTAGGTTGGTGCACCCATGTCATGCAATGCCACGGAGGTCAGAAGAGGGAGTCAGATTCCCCTGGAACTGGAGTTAAGATGGTCCTTAGCCACCATGTGGGTGCTGGGAATCAAACCCAGGTCATCTGCAAGAGCAGTCAGCGCTCTTAACCTCTAAGCCATCTCTCCAGCCCATGTATGAGTGTTTTGCCTGCAAGTGTGTACCTATACATGTGTACAATGCATAAGGAGGCCAAAAGAGGGTGTCAGATCCTCTGGAACTGGAGTTAAGGATAGTTAACTGCCATATGGATGCTGGGAACTGAACCTGGTCCTCTGTAAGAACAGCCAGTGCTCTTAACCAGAGAGAGGATTTATTTATTTATTTATTTATTTATTTATTTATTTATTTATTTTTAAGACAGGTTTTCCCTGTAGCACCAACTGGCTTGGAACTTATTATGTACATCAGGCTGGCCTCAAACTCACAGAGATCCACCTGCCTCTGGTTCCCGAGTGCTAGGATTAAAAGTGTACACCACCATACTGGCTTAGTCAGTCACCTAAATTTTAAGTGGTCAAAGACACATCTTCGAAAATTTATGCTGATCAAACTGGTTAGCTATGTATAGAAGAATGAAACTAAAACCTTATCTCTCACTCTGAACAGAAGTCAATTCCAAATGGATCAAGGACCTCAACATAAGTCCTGATGCCTTGAATCTGTTAGAGGAGAAAGTGGAGAGTACGATTTAATTTATAGGCTCAGGTAAGAGCTTTCTGAATAGAATTCTGGAAGTGCAGGCGTTAAGATCAATGATTGACAAATGGCACATCATGAAACTAAATGCTTCTATAAAGCAAATGACATTATCAGTCAAGTAAAAAAGACAGCCTACATAATGAGAAAATTCCTTTTCAGTTTTATATCTGATGGAGGAATAGTGTGTAGAACATATGAAGAACTTAAAATACTAAACACCATGAAAATAAGCAACCCAATTAAAAAAAATGGGGCATGGAACTAAACAGGGAATTGTAAAAAGAAGAAATATACAAATGGCTAAGAAATTTTTAAAAATAAATTTAACATCTTTTTCCATAAGGAAAAATGGACATTAAAACTACCTTGAGATTTCATCTTGTCCCAATCAGAGTGACTAAGACCAAGAAAAGAAATGACAAGAAATGCTGATGTGGATGTGAGGTAAATGAAGCACATATTCACTGTGGGGCATGCAAACTGGCTTCCACGTATTGCTAAATACAGTACATGACTTAGGAGAAAAGGCCGCTTGCCAATGGGAATGATGGTAAAAAACTCGTTTTGTAATCAGTGTTATCTCTGTGTTAGCACTGGTGTTGGGACTTAGGCCACTTGGTACATTTTTGTTTCCTTGGTTCTCAGATAAGAAGAAATAAGCTACTAGCAGATCATGGTATGAGTCTGAGACTACCATTGGGAGAATTCTTGAGGCTGGTGCAGTTGTGCATCTGTGTACCATGTGAGCACTGTGCTAACCTTGAGAGTCTTATCTCTTGACCCTATATGCTTTCTGATGTAGGGTTCTGAGTTTGAATTGGCAGCTGGTTCCAACCTAATTCTTTCTAACTTTGTAAGACAAAATGTACATTTTTGAAGAGTATGAAATATGCTCAAAATTCTTGTCAAACATTTTGGGTGTTAATGTAGATTTTTTTTTTACCCTTTGACAGAAAATGTCATGGATATTTTAAGAGGGAAAAGGGAAAAAGGACCTTATCTGAATTCCCTCATAGTGCCATCTTTCCAGAATTATGATATATTTCATCTTCATTTCTTAACATGTTTTTATCTTAAAATCTCTGTGCCATGCCTGGTGGATTCTGACTTTCCAGTTACATTCATTTTGATGATGTTTTCATCTTTTTGATAATACTGTTTACCATCATCTTCAACCCTCTTTTCAAGTTTTATATTCTTCTCTTCTAAGTCACGTTTAAAATCTTAACAAAATTCCCTCTGTCTTTTCTCCCAACTCAGCCATTTTCTTATATAAATTCATGAGTTAGGAGGTAGAGACAGATATTGGCTCCATCTTATTTCATACTCTTATATGGTATTAAGATCTTTAAATAGAAGAAAAATTCAATATACTACCATCTCTGTGTTTTCAGTCCCCCTCCCCTGCCAGGTCTCTAAAATATCTTAGATGTATTGATGATGGAAGGAGAGTTCATAGCCCATGTGCTAGGACTGTATCAAATTCACCATCATGTATAAGGTTTGTGTTTCAGGAGAGTTTATATATAGTAATGCATGGTCTTCTAAGTCAGCCATTTGATAACTAATTCTTTAAGCTCATTTGGGCTAATTTGATGACTAAAGCTTAGGTTTTATAAGTATTGGTAAGAATGTTATAGGACCATGTAGCAATAAGTTTATCTATCTATCTATCTATCTATCTATCTATCTATCTATCTATCATCTATCTATTTATCTATCTATCTATCTATCTATCTATCTATCTATCTATCTATCTATCTATCTATCTATCATGTATCTATCTATCAATCATCTATCTATCTATCTATCTATCTATCTATCTATCTATGTATCTATCTATCTACCTATCTATCTATCTGTCTATCCATCCATCTATCCTTTCTGGCACCATGTCCTAATTATATAGTTTTTTAGTGTGCACATACACTAATGTTCAGATGTTGTATGTGTATTTTTCAGGGAATTTTTGATTTAACACATTTCCGTCTGTCTTTTTATGCCACCTAAGCTTTGTTTATCTCTCTTCTCTCTCTTCCTGTATAACCTCCCTCCTCCATCCCCAGTTTAAGTATCCCCTTTTTCCCTTTGATAATTACCTGTCTCCTATTTCCCCCTGTCTTGAGCTCCCTCTTTCCCTTTATCCCCATGTTTCCTTGTATGTCCTTTGCTCCTTCCTTCCTACTTGAATACCCCAATTTTTTCCATTTCCCTCTTGGCAACATCTGTTTTCTACTGTCCCCCTGTCTTGGATTATTTATTTCCTACACCTCTTTGCTTTCTTCCCATTTTCCTGGCTCCTGCTGTTATAGCAGGACATATACTTACATATAAGGGCTTAGTGCTGAGATCCATGAATGAGGGAGAACATAGGCCACTTGCATTTCTTTTTGTTGTTGTTGTTGTTGTTGTTGTTGTCTTTTTGAGACAAGGTCTCCCCGTAGCCCCAGATGACCTGGAACTCACTCTGTAGACCAGGCTGGCCTTGAACTCACAGAGATCCACCTGCCTCTGCCTCCAAAGTGCTAGGGTTAAAGGTGTGTGCCACCACACCCCGAAGTCACTTGCACGTCTGAGCCTGTGTTACTTCACCTAGCATAAGTTTCTAGTTCCATCCATTTACCACCAGATTTCACAATTTCATCTTTTCTTACTGCTGAATAGAACTCCCTTGTGTAAATGTACCACATTTTCATTATCTACTCATCAGTTGAGGGACATTTATGTTGCTTTTGTTTCTTAGCTGTTGTGAAAAAAGAAGCAGCAAACATGGATATACAGGTATCTGTACAGTAGGATGAGTCTTTTGGGTATATGTCAAGGAGTGGTAGAATGGGCTCATATGGTATATTTATTTTTAGTTTTTACATGCTCTCCACACTGCTTTCTACAGTGGTCACACGAGTTTGCATTCCCACTAGTGGTGAATGAGCATCCTCTTTTGTCCACATCCACACTGGCATTTAACGCCTTTTGTTCTCTTGATCATAGCCAGTCTGACTGGGGTAAGATGAAAGCTTAAAGTGCTTTTGATCTCATTTCTCTAATTACTAAGGATGTTGAGCAGTTTTTATGGTGTTTCTTGGCCATTTTTATTCATTTATTTGAGAACTCTGTTTAGATCCTTGGCCCAGTTTTTAATTGGGTCATTTGGTGTCTTGTTTCTTTGTTTTTTGAGGTCTTTGTATATTCTTGATATTAATCCTTTGATGTGTAACAGATAAAGATTTTCTCCGACTCAGTAGATTTTCTTTTACTGTCTTGGTTGCTTCTTTTGCCATACAGAAACTTTTTGGTTTAAAGAGGTCCCACTTGTTGATTGTCGACCTTAGTGCCTGAGCAAATGATGTTCAATTTAGAAAGTTCTTTCCTACATCTATATTTTGGAGGATACTGCCTATATTTTCTTCTAGCAGTTCCAGAGTTTCAGGTTTCATATTGAGGTCTTTGATTAATTTGGAGTTTGCTTTCATACAAGGTGAATGATAGAGGGTCAAGTTTCATTTTTTTTCAGGTGGAGACCCAGTTTTGCCAGCACCATTTGTTGAAGATGCTATCTTTCCTCCAGTGTGTGTTCTTGGCATCTTTGTCAAATAACAAGTGCTGAAATTGCATATATTCATTTCGGGGTCTTCTATTGTGTTCTATTGATTTATGTGTCTGTTTTGTGCCAGTACCATGCTGTTTTTATGATTATATCTTTGTAATGTAGTTTGAGATCTAGTATAGTGATCCCCCAAGCATTACACCTTTTTGCCCAAGATTGCTTTGGCTTTCCAGGGTCTTTATGATTCCATGTGAATTCTATGAAGAATGTCATAGGATTTTAATTGAGATTGTATTGAGATTGCTTTTGGTAGGAAGGTCATTTTCATAATATTACTTCTAACAATCAATGAGCACTGTAGGTCCTTTTATCTCCTGATGTCTTCTTCTGTTTCTTTATTTAAAGATTTTAAATTTTAGTTATTGAGATATTTAATGTCTTTGATTAGGTTTATTCCTAGATAATTAATTCATTTTTTGAGACTATTGTGAATGTCAGGGTTTCATTGAATGTTTTTATTATTCTTTGTTATTGGGCATATAAAAAGGCTACTGACTTTTGTAAGTTGATTTTAGAACCTACCACTTTGATGAAAGTATTGACCATTTCTAGCAGTTTTCTGGTGGAACTTTTAGGATCTTTTATGTATAATATGTCATCTGAAAATAGTGATAATTTGACCTCTTCTTTTCAATTAATGCTCCTTTAATTTCCTTTATTTGTCTGATTGCTCTAGCAAGAGTTACAAACACTATGTTGAAATGAAGTGGAGATAGTGGACAACCTTGTCTGGTCCTGATTTGAATGGGAATGCTTCCAGTTTTTCCCCATTTAGAATGATGTTGGCTGTGCGTTTGTTGCATATAGCTTTAATTATGTTGAGTTATGTTCCCTCCTTAAGGATACGTGCTTACACTTTTCTTTGTGTCTTTATCTGGTTTTGCTATTAGAGTGACACTGGCTTTGTAGGAGGAATTTAGGAATTCCCCCTTCTGTTTCTGTCTTTTTGAATAACATAAGAAGTATTGGTTGTAGATTTTCTTTTTTTCCTCTTTTATTTGTTTATTTTTTAAGGGATTATACAATATAATAGCATAGTTGTTTTCAGATAACGTTGACGTTACTCAGTTTGCCATACAATTAGGTAATTGGTGCATTTTTTTGGAGTGAGCCAAATTATTAAGCTTAAGCAATGAATGTAAGTAACATTCATGTAAAACCAATTTGCAAGTATCTATGTCCAAATTTTGAACAACCTGAGGTTCCCATAGTCCAGTTGGAGAAGCCTGTATGCACAGCATGTTGATCAAATAGGAGTCCAGTCTGTATTGCCGTAGTTTCACGATTCACCCCAATCTCTCTGCAGCCCTTATATTCTACCACGCCTCCTCTTCCGCAAGTTGTTCCCTAGGCTTTGGGAAAGGGGCTTCTCACATGTGGGTGAGAAGCAAAACAGTCTATTTTCTCTGGAGATGTCATTTTGGACTCTAGTCTGTTCGGGTTGATCTTCTTCATGGGTTGACAGCTTATCCAGTGATACCTTTTTTTTTTTTTTTATCAATATAAATCTTAAGCATAATATTTCCTACACCTTGCACACAGCACAACCGCCCCCAACTACCGCGATAAATTGCAATCTATCACGTTCCTTTTCCTCTACAATCAGTTTCCACCTCTCTAACCTTCCTTCTCTCCATACGAACCTTTAGTACTGTTGTATCACCACGTTGTCTCCTCATGCGAGTATTTACAGACTCTTCGCCCTCCTCCCCTTGTGGTGTACCTCCCCACATCCTGTGATGCGTCCCGAGTGCTGCCAGATGCGCGCCGCTCGAGCCTCTAGAGTAGCAGAGAGCTGCCATCAACCCACCACCCCGCTAACACACTTCCCCTTCCATTACCACCACCACGCCATCATCACCGTCACCGAAGGCCCGCCTGCGTACCAGCCACAGCGGGTTGCTTCCATCTTATCACCTATATGGACTACCGTCTCCGATCCATGTCCTCCGGCGCATTGCTGCCTCTGGCCCATGATCCCGCCTCTTGCCGGTGTGCCACGCCTCCGCTTACACATGTACGCCAGTCTTGTCGCATTGTATTAGTTCACCTTTGCACTCTCCCCATTGTCACTTCGTCCCCCCATTGCGGTCTCCTCTAATTATTGTGCATACTTTAGTTTGCTCTTTTGTGTTAGCATGTCCTGTCAACTCAGTCCATAACAGTGGATTATGTCGGAACCTCCCAATTTGTAATTTTATTGTACACCATGTTTTGTTATGCTTGTTCCAGGTTTGTGGTCTCCCCTTGATATGTCCGCACCTTTTGATTCTCTTTACCTCTTGTTACGTCGACACATCCATATCAGTGTGCTCGCTGTGAAATACCAGATTTGTATAACTTCTTCCAGTGCCTTCTACTCCTACTGCCCCTACATCTGATTGTATTACCTTCCTCTTTCAGGCTACCCTGATCTTTTAATTCCCCCCTTGTCCCCCCATTGTTCCTCGCCTCTCTCATGTGTAATGTGACTGCTTTCCGCTCCTTGTTCCCAACAAGTAGAATCCCGATATTCTGGCCTGATCTTTATAGAGGGCCTCGTCTCCTTAATGTTTTTTCCTACCTTTCCCTTACCCTTCATCCTTTTTGTGAACACCTCTGTCCCCGGCTTTTTATTCCACTTTGGACACAGTCCTCCCTGTCCCCCCCCCCGCCCCCCTACCCCCACCCCTGTCATCAATCCGCCCTCTCACTGTTTCCTCTCTTCTTTCCCCATCAACTTTTCTCAGGGTCTGAGATGAATCCCATTAGAGTGTGGTTAACCCTCTTACATCAGAGTCATAAGTCAGGACAGTTAAAAAAGAGTCCTCTGCCTTTCTGTAGCTATCAGGGCGACTAATAGTATCTAAGCAGTAGTTCTGGGTATTTTGTACTGCTTCCCCCAATGTATGCTTAATCCCCTTATTTCGCGTATCTTGGGGGCTCTTCTAACCACTCACTCTGAAGTTGGGGTACGTTCTCCACGAACATTTTCTTCGTCCTCTCTTTTACTCCTGTTCTCTATGACTCCGCTTGACAGGGTACATCCTGCTTGCTAGCTCGGCCCGGACCCCCTGGGCATTGGCTGAAATTTGATCAGCCTACTCTCGCGACTTGCACTTTTCCCTCTCTCCCCCCGTCCTATTTGTGTACTGCACACACTGACATAGTACCGTTCTAACTAACAGTGCTCGAACGCTAGGGACAATACTATATATGACTCTCCAAGCTTGCTACTTCTCCCTTATCCACGCAACCCTCTGCTGCTTACTACTTACATTTTATTGCTATGTAGGCAGAATATGTTCATCACATGTTCCTAGTCCACCTGATCTAACTACTTTGGCCACTATACTCTCCCCAATTTGTGTTTTTTCACGTCACATCTTTGCCGATTCTGCTCGTGCGTGCAATTTTTACCACTGACCTCCTACTGCCTTGATAGTATATCTACACTGTTGCTCATAATTTATGACTCTCATCCAGCGGTGTATCCTTCCGTGCCCACCCATCTAAAGCTTTATGGAATTTGCCCCTCACCTCTCCCTTATTCAGATTTCTAGCGCACATAGCTGTGACGAACGCACAGCTCAGTGCTGCCACATATTCATTACAGCGCGCCATTATGCGCTTCACCTTACACATAAACTGCTATCTTTCCCCTCCCTGACCACTTCCTCTTTCTCTAGCCTCCTCATGATCTCTCTGAGTTATTTCACTCCCTCTGCACGAGGCCTCCTTGAAATGGTCTCCGCTGATTGATTCCAGTTCTATAGATTAGTAACTTTAATGTTCCATACAGTGGTCTTCATTTATGCCATGTACTTTTTCCCCTTTTCTTCCTGAATCACCCCCCAGACTTCTCACCTATTCATCAGCTATTGTCACATATCTCTTTTACATTTCCTTCATTTCAAACTTATGATCTATCGCCCCAGCCGTCTCCCTTATTGTCTTGATCCCGTTACCTTTTGCTATTTGCTCCCTCAGTGAGTCCCAACCTTCTTCTTTACTTTTCCTCTTACACACGATGCGATCCAGGTATCGCCCCTTACCATCCTAGTCCTCACTTTGGTAGTCATGTCTGCGACCCTACTGTTTCGCGAAACTCCCAGTCATTCTTTGCAATCTTCCTGTAGTATGTGATTGAGTACTCTATGACTTTTTTGTCATTCCCACACTACCCCACTGGTCACCGCTCCACGCCATGCGACCCGCTCACCGATTATTTTCCCCTCCTCTTCGTTCACCTCCCGTTAGTACCGTATCTTTCACACTCCTCCTTGTTTGACAAGCTGGCTGCCGTTCCTCACTGGGACCCTATGTACCCTACCTACATACCAGTCGATCCTCGTCACTCCTCTCACACCCTACCCTTCTCTTCCTCCTACCCTTGCCTCCCTTCCATTATTCCACTCTCCCTGTCCCACGTTATGGTATCTTACTAATCTTCTCAGCGGTTCCTGAGTCTGTCTTGATGTGTAGCTCTTACTCACCCTACTCTCGCCCCGTCAAATTTCCTTCCTTTATAGCCTCTTGTATCCTCCTTTTTTCTCCTGATCCGTTTCTTTCTTTCTTTACTCTATCCCCTCCCTGTCTCCTTCCCACCTACTTCCGATTCCCCGAGTAGACATTATCGTGACCCCTCTTATTGTACAGTCTGCAATTAGATTATATGGCATATTTATATCTCAGGCTCTGGGTACGCGCGCCTTGTTACATGCGTGCTTATCCTCGCTGCTTTCTCTCCTGAGATCACGCCTCAATGTTCTTATAACGTGTCGTCTTGACTATGTGTATGCCACAGCTCTCAACCTCTCTTGTCGCATTCCTTTTGCTTCGTCCAACTCTCAGCCAAATCCACACTTCTGTGTGGGCAACGCTTGGTTAGCCTTTCAAAAAACACAACATTGGAAATTTGCTTGAATCCAGGGGATCATGCTTACCACAATTTCCGTTCACCATGTCAAAGTCGTATACCTTCTCACGCCCTCGTTCTATCTCCATCCCTTAATAAGATATCAAATAATCATTAACAGTATGGTACCCAGTACTCTAACAGTGTACAACCAGTAAAACTCATCTTACAGCACTACAATCTTTTGTGGTTTTCAGCCTCGTGGCCTCGCTTGCTTCACTATGAATGTTTGTTATTATCTCTTCTCCGTGATCCTCCCCCCCCCAGTTCTCACTATCCGATCTCTCCTTTTGACCCCATTCCTGCAGATATCTTCGCTCTTATTTAGTACCTTCCCCTTTGTCTTTCCCTTCAGTTTATTTGGTACTTATTGTCTCCTTGACCCCTGGCCACCTTTATCCAATATCAATGGCCCCTGCTCTATAAATCCATCTTTTTATACGTTCCACTTATACACAACCGGTACTCATATCATCCCCTATTTCCTTTTCTCTGACCGTTCTCTTCCACCGCTACTTTATTTATGCTTCCCCCACTTTTTGTCTTGCCTCTTTGCTTTTCATCTGTCTTCTGTCACATTGCTGTCCATTTCTCTTGTCATCTCTTTTTGACTTCATCCTCTTTCACATTTTCCCCTTGCTTCTCTCACTATTTATGTTCCCATCACTTCTGATCTCTGTCAATTACTTCACTCTCTACAGATAGACTTTCTCACTTCTTCCCTATTAAGCTTTGCTTGTGCTCCATCCTCTATTTTATTCGCCTATTCTCCTCATTTCCTTCATTGTTCTTTTATTTCTCCATCCCTTCATTAACTCACTCGTCTTATATAATCGCTCTACCTTCTATCCCTTACTGTTTTCTTTCTTTCTCTCACTGATCCCACAACCACATTTTATTGCATTAAATACCTTTTCTCTTCATTGCACTGCACAGTTTTTATCCCGTATTAATCATGTTCTTACTTTTTTTTTCCCTTTGCGTCTCTTACCCTCTTCTTATACTCCATCGTGCAACCATTTATCCTACATATTCCTCCCTTCTCATCTTTCCATTTCCACCTCTCTCTATCCACCCCTTATTCCCCAACCCCATTCTGCTTTTACCCTCATCCGTTATCCCTGCCCCCTTCTCCCTATTCCTTCCATTTCCTAACCTTCCCCTTCCCCCTTTCTTCTACTTCTTTTCTCCTCCTTCTCACCTTTCCCCTTTCCCCCCTCCCCCCCCTCCCCCCCTTTTTTTTTTCCCCCCCTCTCCCCCCCCCTTCTTTTCTTTTCCCTTTTCCCCTTCCTTTTCTTCCCCTTCTCCTTTTCCCTTCCCCCCCTTCCCCCCCCTCTCCTCTCTTCCCCCCTGTTTTTCTTCTCCCCTTCTTTTCCCCTTTCTCCCCCCACCCTTTTTACCCCTCTCTTCACTTTCTCTTTCCCCTCCCCCTATCATCTCCTTTCCCTCTCTTTCTTTCCCCCCTCCTCCTCCTCCCTCTCTTTTCCTTCCCCACTCTCTTCCTCGTTTTTCTCTTTCCCCCTTCCCCTCTTCCCCTTTCTCTTTTTCTATTCTTCTCCCTTCTTCTTTCTTTTTCTTTTCCTTTCCCTCTCTTCCTTTTTCCTTTTCTTCCCCTCCCCCTCTCTCTCCTCCTTTTCCCCCTTTTCCCCTTCCCCCCCCCCTTTTTTTTTTCCCCTCCTTTTTCTTTTTTCTTCCCCTTCCTTTTTTCTTTTTTTCTTTTTTCTCTTTTTTTTTGCCCCCCTCTCTTTCTCCCCTCCTTTCTTCCCCTTTTCCCTTTTTCTCCTTTTTTCTTCCCCCTTTCTTTCTCCTTTCCTTTTTCCCTTTTCCCTCCCTTTTTTCCCCCTTCCTCCCTTCTCTCTTCTCTTCTCCCTTCTCTTTTTTTTTTTCCCCTTTTTTCTTCCCCTTTTTTTTCTCCCCCCCCTTTCTTTTCTCCTTCTCCCCCTTCCCCCTTTTCTTCTCCTTCTTTCCCTCTCCTTTCTTTTTCCCTTTTTCTTCCCCTCTCTTTTCCCCTTCCCCTTTTTCCTTTTTTTCCCTTCCCTTCTCCCCCCCCCTCCTTTTCCCCTTTCCTTTTTCCCCCCCCCCCCCTTTTTTCTCCCCTTTCCCCCCTCTCCTCCTCCCCCCCCTTCCCTTCCCCCCCCTCTCCTTCCCCCCCCCCCTTCCCTCCTTCCCCCCCCCCCCCCCCCTCCCCCCCCCCCTTCTCCTTTTCCCCCTTTTCTCCTCTCTTCCCCCCCCCCTCTTTCCCCCCCTCTTTCCCTTCTTTTTCCTCCCCTCCCCCCCTTCTTTTTTTCCCTTCCCCCCCCCTCCCCCCCCCCTCCCCCCTTTCTTTTCTTTTCTTCCCCCCCCCCCCCCCTCCCCCCCCCCCCCCCCCCCCTTCCCCCCCCCCCCCCCCCCCCCCCCCCCCCCCCCCCTTCCCCTCTTTCCCCCCCCCCCCCCCCCTCCCCCCCCCCCCCCCCTCCCCCTTCCCCCCCCCCCTCCCCTCTCTCCCTCCCTCTTTAAAAGAACAATCATAAAACATGATCAAAGAACTTAACCCAGAAAAAAACAACTCACAGAGTCCAAAGAAGACAGGTAAAACTCGTTTGGAAGCTCAAGACAAATACAATATTGGCTGCAGAAATACAACCAACAAATTCAGGACTTGAAAGTGAATTCACAACAGAGAAATAATTGGAGAAGCCAAACTGAAATGAAAAGTGGAATTGAAAAAACTCACTAAGTCAGATTGAAAAAGCAGGTGAAAGCTTCACAAGCAGATTGAATGAACTGGAAAAGAAGAATATTAAGACAGTATACAAAAGTCAAAGGAATGGACTCCTCAAGCAAGATATGAATTAAAAAAAACACAGGAAAGGGAATACACAGGAAACATGGGACACCAGGAAAGACCAAATCTAAATACAAGAAGAAGAATCTCAAGTTGATAGCATTGGTCAAGTCTTCAACAGGATTATATAAGAAAATGTCTCTAAATTAAGAAAAGACACACCTATACAACTACAAGAAGCACATCGCACACCACCTAGGAATGAGAACTGAGTTGCCCATGGCACTTTTATAGTAACAATGATAAATGTATAGAAACAAAAAGAGGGTACTAAATCATCTAGAGAATACCACGGGGATACTTTAAAAATCTAGCTCTATTTTTTAAAATTGAACAAATCTAAAAAGAAATAGATGCATGACTAACATCATAGAAACCATCAAAGTTAAACCAAAAAGACGCTCAATAGCTTAAACAGACCCATACAAATAAGGAAATTGAAATAGTCATATCTCAACTTTCCTAACTAAAAACGTCAGGGCCCAGATGGATCCACAAACAGAATTGATACACATTCTAAGAAACTCTACACCTCCTGTTTCTGGGTATGGGTGATTTAACAAATTAGGAATCTATAGGTCAAAACATAAAATTTAAAAATCTAAATCCCTGAAAACGTACAAATTTTGGCTATGCAGGATGGACTGGAAAATTCAGCCAAGAGAGGCTGACCCATCTGAACCATTAAAGAAAGAAGAACATCAGACTGCCTGAGTCACAGACACTGAGCATCTCTCTGAATTTCATTTGGGGTTAAACTGTTTATAATGGACCTAATGAAGTTTACCTTCCCGATGCTGAGAAACCTTCCTATCTCTCCCTTTATAGGAACAAAGAAAAACATGATAGTAACGACGTCTGTGCTGGATAGACTTAGTGTCAACTTGACACACCTGTTGAGGGAGCCTCAATTGCGGGAACTGACTCCATGGATTGGCCTGTGGCCACATCTGTGGAGATTGTCTTGCTGTCAAGCAGTGTGGAGGGACCAGCCCACAATGAAATGGTGCCACCCTGGGCAGGTGTCCTGTTGTGTATGTATAAGAAGGCAAGGCTGGGCATGAGCCTCGGGAGCAAGCCAGTGACAACAGCATNTCCTCCATGGCTTGTGCTTCAGCTCCCCTCCAGGTTCCTGGCCCTGCGTTCCTGCCTGGGCTCCCTAAGTTGATGAACTTCGACCAGGAGATGTAAGCTGAAAAACCCGTTCCTCCCCAAGTTGTGTGTTGGTCAGAGTGTTTTTGTCACCAGGCAATGGAGGCAAAACTAGAACCAAGTCCTTCCCTAACTGTAAATTAGAGCCACCTTTAAGTGTAATTTTTTGTAAAACAGGTATAATACCCTTTGTTAATTGACTGATAGGTATATTCTCTCTTAACAAAAGACGAACTGTTGAAAGCTAATTCTCTATTTAGAAGCAAATTCAATAGTAAAGTCTTTATAAGTGTATATTAAGCAAATATATCACCTAACAGGAAACTACTGATATCAAGCAGGAATTATTTGCCTCGAGATGTTGGCTAGGGGAATCCAAGCCCACAACATTCTAAAGGCCTTTGCCTATAAAGTGAGATATACTGCAAGGAGAAATGCAGAAGTCCCTCCTGTTGTCGAAGACCTGGTGTGGCATGAAAAATGTTTATAGATGTCACTTGCTAATGTACAACTGGCCTCTGAAATGGGCCAGAGAGCGTTTCCAAGGCCATAAACAATACAGCAACAATATTGGTCTCCTTGAGACAAGCAGACCCGCCATCATATCAGCTAACCCTCACGCCTGAGATAACTGTGCAACAGTGGCAGCCATATATATATATATATAATATATATATGATAATTATATATAGATATAATCTAAATGGCTATTAGCTTCTCCTTGGAGGCATAATCTCATCAGCGGATGCACAAAGCTTATGTCCTCCTAGGGGTTAGGAGATGTTCTAAGCCGACATAAGAACTTCACTATAGAGAAACCACAGTTTGTGGATTAGCATACCACCCAGCAGCTCTGTGTCTATGCTCACCAGCTTAGCTTGCCATATAAGTTAGTACTGCTGTAAATGCCTGTACATCCCAAGTGCTTGTGCTTTGTTATTAGGATTAAAAGGGTATCACTGGAGAGCGGGCGTGGTGGCGCGGATCTGCTAATCTACCACTTGGGAGGCAGAGGCGGTGATCTTGGCGTCAAGCAGCCTGGTCGACAGAGTGAGGGTTCACAGGACAGATGAGCTCAGGAGGACCCTGCCTCAAAAAGACCAAGAAAAAAAACAGCCCCAGCTGACCAGAACCCACAGATTACACAGTCCTGATGATCTCTGCTCCCCTTTGAAACTAGAAACTTCACAAGCCAGGCCTCCATCTTCTACAACTCCTTCAGCAAAACTGCTCCAAGCTCCACAGCAACAATCTTTAGGCATTCAATGATCTTCCCAGCCCAAAGTTCCAAACGCCTCCACAATCCTTCCCCAAAACACCAAGGTCAGGTCTGTCACAGCAATACCCCACTCTTCTGGTACCAATTTCTGTTCTAGTTTGTCTTCCATTGCTGTGACAAAACACTCTGACCAACACCAACTTGGGGAGGAAAGGGTTTATTCAGCTTACATCTCCCGGGTCACAGTTCATCACTTAGGGAGCCCAAGGCAGGAACTCAGGGCAGGAACCTGGAGGCAGGAGCTGAAGCACAGGCCATGGAGGAATGCTGTTCACTGGCTTGCTCCCCTGGCTCATGCCCAGCCTGCCTTCTTATACAGTACACAACAACCTGCCCAGGGTGGCACCATTCATTGTGGGCTGGGCCCTCCCACACTGCTTGACAATCAAGACAATACTCCACAGATGTGGCCACAGGCCAATCCAATGGAGTCAATTCCCCAATTGAGGCTCCCTCAACCCAGGTGTGTCAAGTTGACACTAAAGTCATCTAGCACAGACTTCATTACCATCATGTTTTTCTTTTTCCTATAAAGGGAGAGATAGGAAGGTTTCTCAGCATCTGGAAGGTAAACTTCATTAGGGTCCATTATAAACAGTTAACCCCAATAGAATTCAGAGAGATGCTCAGTGTCTGTGACTCAGGCAGTCTGAGATTCCTCTTTCTTTAATGTTCAGATGGGAGCCTCTCTGCTGGCATTTTCCAGTCCATCCTGCACAGCCAAAAGTTGTACGTTTTCAGGGATTTAGTTTTTAAATTTTATGTTTTGACCTATAGATGCCTAAGTTGTATTACACATACCCATAAACAGGAGGTGTAGATTTTCTTTGAATGTGTAGTACAATTCTGTTGTGAATCCATCTGGGCCTGAACGTTTTTTAGTTAGGAGGTTATATATTACTATTTCAATTTCCTTATTTGTTATGGGTCAGTTTAAGCTATTGATCTCTTCTTGGTTTAACTTTGATGGTTTCTATGATGTTAGTCATTCATCTATTTCTTTTAGATTTTCAAATTTAAAAATAGAGTCTAGATTTTTAAAGTATCCCCGTGGTATTCTCTAGATGATTTAGTACCCTCTTTTTGTTCTATACATTTATCATTTTTACTATAAAATGCCATGGGCAACTTCAGTTCTCATTCTAGGTGGTGTTCTATGTGCTTCTTGTAGTTGTATAGGTGTGTCGTTTCTTAATTTAGAGACATTTTCTTATATAATCCTGTTGAAGACTTGACCAATGCTATCAACTTGAGATTCTTCTTCTTGTATTTAGATTTGGTCTTTCCTGGTGTCCCATGTTTCCTGTGTATTCCATTCCTGTGTTTTTTTAATTCATAGTCTGTGCTTGAGGAGTCCGATTCTTTGACTTTGTTATACTGTCTTAATATTCTCTTTTCCATTTCAATCAATCTGCTTGTGAAGCTTTCACCTGCTTTTTCAAGCTGACTTATTGAGTTTTTCAATTCCACTTTCATTTCAGTTTGGGCTTCTCCAATATTTCTATCTCTTTTGTGAATTCACTTTTCAAGTCCTGAATTGTTTTTGTTATTTCATTCAGCCAATATTTGTATTTTCTTGAGCTTCCATCACGAGTTTATACCTGTCTTCTTTGAGCTCTTTGAGTTGTTTTTTTCTGAGTGTTAAGTTCTTTGATCATGTTTATGATTGTTCTTTTAAATTCTGCATCATGTGTGTCATCAGGGTGATTCTCATTGTAGTACACTTCTGTAGGACTGATGGGTTTTGTTGGGGACATATTCTCTTGGTTTTTCATATTATTTGTGTTTTTCCATTTTGTTTGGGCATATGGATATCTTATGTTGGTTGTGTGTCTGTTGAGAAATTCTCTTTTTCCTTTTTGTTTAATCGTTCTGTTTATATTGTTTATGTTGCTTTTTTGCTCTGGTATGAAATGTTAGTTGGCATGTGTTTCAGATTCTCACAAAGTAGTAGGCTGATCTGGGTAGCAGGCTGGTCTGGGTAGTAGGCTGGTCTGGGTAGTAGGCTGGTCTGGGTAGTAGGCTGGCCTTGGTAGTAGGCTGGTCTGGATAGTTGGATGGTCTGGGTAGTAGGCTGGTCTGGGTAGTAGGCTGGCCTGGGTAGTAGGCTGGCCTGGGTAGTAGGCTGGTCTGGATAGTTGGCTGGTTTGGGTAGTAAGCTGGTCTGGGTAGTAGGCTGGTTTGGGTGGTAGGCTGGTCTGGGTAGTAGGCTGGTCTGGGTAGTAGGCTGGTCTGGGTAGTAGGCTGGTTTGGGTGGTAGGCTGGTCTGGGTAGTAGGCTGGTCTGGGTAGTAGGCTGGTCTGGGTAGTAGGCTGGTCTGGATAGTTGGCTGGTCTGGGTAGTAGGCTGGTCTGGAGTGGGGCCAAGGGCAAGGAGGGGATGGGGACAGCCCCCTGGAGGATCAAAGAAACCAACCTGGATAATTGAACTAGTTGGGTGCATGAGATCAGGATGCAGTGAGCTAGCCTGGACTAAGAAGTAGTCCAGGGATCTGGGACTGAGAGAACAGGAATGTGCCTAGCACCAAAGCTAGAAAGGGACGGGGTTCAGGTGAGTGGCCCTGCTCAGGCTGCAGGGGAATCAAGATGCCTTAGGCTGGATCTGACTGATCAAGAGAGTAGGCAGATCTGTGGCAGGCAAATCAAGAGGCCAGTGGCAAGGTGGGCTAGTGACATCCTACACAGGTTCTAACAAACTACCGTAAAGGATCAAGCTAGTCTGAGTTAGGAAGATGGTCCAGAGATACAGAGATACGAGGTGGAAGAGGAGGTATGGGCCAGGGCCTAAGGCTAGAAGGGAGAGAGTGTGGGGAGAGAGTAAAGTTTATTTTTTTAAAAAGAATTTGCTTGGGTATCTAGTTGAGAAGGGGAGGAATTGTGATAGTCTTTCTCAATTTTCCACTGGATGGGATTTATAATCATCTGGAGGAAGCCTCTGCGCCTGTTCGTGGGGGAGTACTTTCGTTATGTTACCATCCTCTGGGTTGGGATCCTGGACTTTGTTAAAAGAAGAAGGTGAGATGAGCACAGGTGTTCATGGCCCTCTTCTTCCTGGTTGCGAGTGCACCCGTGACCAGCAGCTTCAAGCCCCTGCTGCCCTGACAGTCTTGCTAAGAACAGTTGTGCCCTCAAATTGTGAGTCAAAATTAACTCTTTCTCCCTTGTGCTGCTGTTTTCAGATTCCAGCCACAGGAAAAGTAACTAACACAAAGAGAGGCAGAAATGTAGCAAGGAACGACAAGATCTCCTTAAGTGTCTACCTCCATTGACTTACTTCCATTCCAGCTCCTGATGTTTCCAGGACCCCGCCAGTTGGTGCCACTAATTAGCAATATAGGCTTTAACACATGATCCCATGTGGGACATTTCATATTCCAATCATAAGAAAAAAGTCAGCAAACCAAAATGCCACTGCATTTTTTTTTCCTCGCAGAACTTCACTTGCTACCAAGTTGTCTTAGACATGAAGAGTGTAGCTTCCTTTTGCGTCTCTTCCTCATGGCTTCTTCTGGACTCTTGGGGCTTTCTCTTTCTCCAGGGTGCCTGATGGTCATTCTCCAAAGGCAGAATCTGAAATATGTGATTTTAACTCCAAAATAGGCTAGAGATTTTTCTTCCTTCCTTAATCCAACTCTGTATGCCAGTTTCCCCATCTATAAAAAGTGGGCAGAATGATATCTCTGGCTATTGGGATATTAAATAAGAGCATGTATATAAGAGCACCTAAAATAGCTCCTGACATATGGCATGCATGCAAACAGCTTTGAACCACATTCTGTCATATTCTTGTACTGGACACTGATTTATCCTTTTTCCTTAAGAGTATTTTCCATCTTTATGGTTTCTTTCCTTTATGTCTTTTTATGGCAGCACTCTCTGTGATTTGAAGAATTCTGCTCTTTGGAAATTGGAATAGCATTTGTCCATTTCCAGTGTATCAGAAACTTTCCATTTTGTATTAGTTTCTCAAGGAGCACCATCAGAAGCTTGTTGATTGCATTTGAAAATTCCCTTTGTACTTTGAGTTCTTATATCTCAGCCAAAAGACTTGAGAGCACTAAGGGAGCATGGATGCCTTTAGATTTTCTTAATGACTTTAAGATTCTCGTTTCTCTATGATGGCTCAGTTCTTTTATTCTCAGTCCAAATACCAGGCTCTTGAAGAAGAAACAAGTGGATCTAAGAAAATTCACTTTTCTTTATCCATCTATATTCTGTATCTTGGACTTCCCCCCAGCTTTCAGAGGTCTGAGAAAGACTTTATTGAGTCTTTTGTGCATTTTAGTTCATTCTGGTCCCTTGTCATCATATCTGTGTTCATTGTACACTTCCTATCTCTGAGTGTTTAATTTTATAATATGAAATAATTACTCCTGAATGGGCTGATTGAATGATTTTTTTAGATAACTCCTTGATTATTTGACTTGGTTATTCCTTACTTGATTTCTGGAAACGTTTGGGGCAGATAAAAGCTTTGCTACAATAATCAATATCCATTGCTCTCCAGTTATTTAAAATGGTGGACAATTGCTCGAGGGCAGAGACCGAGCCTCATCTTTTAGCCTCTGTACCCAGAGCAGAGCCTGGTACTGGAGAGAACAATAGCCATAATCTACTGAGCCTTTACTAGGTACTTGGCACTTTAAGTTTATTATCTTGTTCAATAATCACTGTAATCACATGGAATAAATGCTGTATCTCCATTGTTGTAGCTTAGATAACCCTAATATGGAGAGATTGGTTAACATGTACAAAATCTCCCTATAAAGTAGATATCTGGGGTTCAAATGCAATTGGCTAAATCACAGGTTAGGGTCTTGCATACTATCCTGCTGTCTTGTCCATTGTGAGCCTTAGAATGACTGCTAAACTTGGCAGACTTTTAAAAAAAATATTATTAGGGTCATTTCTAGATACAAAATGGAACCATGTGTTTGTGAATTAATCATGTTGCTTCCCAAGATATCCTGAGTTTCTTAAATTTCAACAGTCTGCATTCTGAAATTCAACATTTGCATTCAACTCCAACCAATGATTCCTTTTTACTGTTTTAAGGGCACTATGACAAGGTCTTTTAAAGCTCATGTAATTTTCTCTTCTTTAATTGAATGGTCAGAAGAAAGAGTAAGGTGATATTTCTATTTCTTTCACTTTCTTTTCCCCTTTTTACCAATTCATGTCCTAATTTGCATGTCTCCCTGTTAAGCCTAGGGCTATAATGTAAGCATATTTCTAATATGCTCATCAAATTCTCTTCCTGTGCATATATTTCGATTAACAGATGTTAAAATAGATCAGATATTTAGAGCATGTTTAGTATGTCAATAACTGATGTATTTGTGTGAACATGGCCACTGTTAATATTTACAGCCAGTTACTTCTAACTAGTTACTCTGTTCTATAAGAACTTGCTTCATAAGCTTATTTGGGCATTTCTCTTGGTTTTAGACCATTAAATGCTTAAAAGACATACGTTCCCACAATGCCATTGGGATTTTAGGCCAAATATTTTTTCAGTGGGTTTATTAAAAACAGTAATTTCACCTACATATAATAACTTAAGTAACTCAAAGATTGGCAGAGGAGTAGAAGATGCAAGCTTGGAGCTTTAATGATCCCTGTCTTCCTCGTCCAGTGTGGAGATAGACGTTTGCAGTCCACGTGGCTATCAAAGTCAGCCTTGCCCAGTTGTGAATCCTGCAAGCTACAGCAATTGACCTGTCAAGACAGGCCCCCTGGTACAACAGCGACATAAATGTCGTGAGAGTAACCAACCACCTTCTGATTGATTTTAAGATCCACAATATATCACAATATGGATATCAGGCCTAGGAAGTAGTAGTGGGGAATCAGGTAAGAAATCCCAAAACTAGCTGAGGAACTATTGGCAACTGATAGCTACAGAAGGAAGAGGACTCAGTTTACTGTCATGACTTGACTCTGTGAAGGTTAACCAGACTCTAATGGATGTACTCACACTGAAGGACATTTGGGGACATACATTTTACGTGATAGGCTTTTATGTATGTGTATACATATATATCTATATATTAAGACATCTATTTATCTATCTATCTGGTAGAGTACAGGAAATCAGGTGGGGAGTATTAAAGGTATGCAGATAAGAGTTAAATATGATAAAAATATGTTGTATGAAATTTGTAAAAATTTAATAAAAAATGAAAAATACAAGGTTTATAATTTTTCCTAGTATTTTCTAGACACTGACTTAAGAGAAATTTGCAAAATTATGACATGGAAATTTCTGAAGTTTCATGTTAGAATTTTAGGCTTCTGGACATTAGAAAATTTTCTTAGTCATAAATCAGAGCAATCATGTCTGAGCTCTCCCATAGGGGTGGTGAGGGTATCACAAGTACTTAGAGAGAGATGTGGCCTGCTGTTGTGTGTGTGCATGCATGTGTCTGTGTGTGGTATATGGTGTGTGTGTGTGTGTATGTGTGTGTGTGCAGGATTCTCTGCTCTCTGCTCTAACTGGCTCTCATCTTTCTCACTTTAACCTTCTCTTGGTGGGACCAACTGGCCTTTGGACACAGACTTCAAGTATCACTCTGGTTGACAGTTTGCAATGTCATTTTTTAGTTTTGTTGTGGAAATTTAATCCAATTTATTATTTGAGTTCTTGGGTTCCTCTCTTCTTTGCAGATTAAAACCATCACAAAGATGAAATGAAATTTTCCCTGAGCTTCCAGCCCCATCTCGTCTCCTGCTCCCAACACACTGACATCTGGGGTCCTTGTTTTTTGGAGGTTCTGCCTCTGTTCTCATGTGCATTTCATAGCAGCGATGCTTTCCTAGTGTTTTGGAGCCACTGCTGCTGTAGACGTCGACAGACTGAGGTAGAGTTCATGCTCTCCCCCTTCTATTGAAGTCAGTGTTGAAAGTCCAGTGATCTCACTGGTCCCTGCAGGAGCTGGAGGATCTCACACTAAAGGTGAGGTGCTTGTTTTCTCAACCCTGTGCTACTTTTCTCTCGGGAGGTGTAATGGTTAGAATCTGAAATGTCTCCATAGACTCATGGACTAAATGTCTGGTCCCCAGCTGGTGGCACTATTTTTGGAGGTTGTAAGAAACTCTGGAAAGCAGATCCCAAGAGAAGGCAGTAGGTTGTGGAAAGGCCTGCCTTTGATGCCAGTCTGACCCTTCTGTGTCTCACCTCCCCTGTGAACTGCCTTGCTCTTCCACTCCCTCCCTACCACAACAGACCTACAACTTAGAAGCCAAGAGCCTTAAGTAGCTTCCCTCAGATGTTTGGTCACAGCGGTGATAAACACAACTAACGCAGAGGGTCTCGCTGCTCTTCTCCAGAGCTCAGACTGGTAGCATCTCCCCCTTGGCAGAGTGCTTCCCTGAAGGACTCCATTTGTGCTGAGCTCTAGACCTCACTCCTCTGTGATATAGGGGCTGAAGAGGTTCTTGTTAATATGCAGGCTTGGGTCCTGTATACTTCCACCAACCAAGCAGTATTTATAATTTAGGATATTTTCTTTTTTAGCATTTTATTTATTATTTTTACTTTACATGTATGAGCATTTTGCCTGCATGTATGCAAGTGCATGTGTGTTGTCCAATGCCAGAAGAGGGGGATCCTCTGAAACTGGAGCTATGGATGGTAGCTAGCCCCTGTCAGTGTGCTGGGATTTGAACCTGGGTCCTCTGGAAGAGCAGCAAGTGTTTATAACTGAGCCATCTCTTCAGCCCCAATGTTTTCTTTAAGACATATTACACTTTGTCTGAGAAAAGTACTTGCTATGAGATGGTCTGCCATCCTGCAGAATCAACTACAGGACTCAAAAAAATGATAGCAAGATTTCCCCAGAAAGCTCCTGGCTTACCCACAATGCTTAGGTCTGAAGATAGACATTTATGGAAAGGAGCTGGCTTAAAAGGGGATGCCCATGTGAGAATGTGAGGAAATGGGCGATTTTCAGTTTTGCTATGCTTTAAAGCTTGGAAAATCAGGAGCCGCACAGAGGATTAACCTAATCTGTTTCCTGCTGTGTTTCCACAGGGACAGAGTGTCAGAAGGCCTCACATCTGACTTTCATTAAGAGATCCACTGACACCAGTTGAATCTGTCCCTGGCTCTGGTGGGACGACTTTGCAAGCTGTATTCTGAGCAGCTTCATGGCAAGTCTGTCACTTTAGACACGGCCAAGAAGGAGAATGAGGTTTCGTTTGGTGATGAAATGAAATCACAGCTACCAGGGAAAATAGAAAAGGGGAGAATTTCTCAGGAGTTGTTTTTAGCATGGCGTCAGGACCCCTAAAGCTACAGCCTAGAAAGAACTAATTGGATAAAGCCAAGAAGTGAGGACATGCCTCCATTAAATTTTAAGTGAAATGTGGGACAAGCAACATCCTACAGCAGCTTGGGCAGGCTCAGTATGCTTTGTCTAAGGGGAAAAAGAAGGAATTCAAAATGTATGAATGACCTTCTAGAGGTGATTTTTCCTTTAATTATGTTACTGTGTTTTCTCTTAAAAGAAACTAAACTCAGAATGAGAACTCTTAACATTGTCTTTGTTTTGAGTATTAAGACACAGAAGCTCAGATTCAGGAACCAGGTCAAAGTTACATAGCTGGAGAATGCCAGAACGCAGGTTAGGCTGCTTTCTCTACAGTCCTGGGGACTGACCTTCAGATACGCTGGGGAAGGGCCCTACCACTGAGTTATATCCCCAGCACTACTTTAACTTGTATTTTATTTTATTTTATTTTTTATTAATTTTATTTATTTCTGTATGTGTATGAATGTACTGTCTGCATGCAAGTCTGCGCACCTGTGTCGTGCAATGCCGCGGAGGTCAGAGAGGGCGTCGAATTCCCTTGGAACTGGAGCTCTCCTGGAATTGGAGTCTCAGACGGTTCTCAGCCGCCATGTGGGTGCTGGGGATTGAACCCGGGTACTCTGCAAGAGCGGTCGGTGCTCTCAACCGCCAGGACATCTCTTCAGCCCTCGATTCATTTTGTAGCCTAGATGCCTAGATGGGCTTTGAACTTGTGATTTTTTTTTTTTTTTTTTTTTTTTTTTGCCTTAGCCATCTGAGTATCTTAAATTCCAGACCTGCTCCACCAGGCCCCACTTTCTGTGTGTGGTGGGGAGGGTTGGTGGTGAAAGACAGGTTCTCACTATGTAGCCCTGGTTGACTTTGCATGCTAGGTAGGATTTTTTTTTTCTTTCTTTTATTACATATCACTCCTTTATTCACTCCTCTGGAAAAAAAAAGATTTAGTATCATTATACATAAGGTCATCAGCTCATGTGTGCAGAGGACAAATAGTGTATCCATTGTTGGGCCCACGTGGCAGTGCTGAGCACGAGTCAGAAATGAGACGGCAAAGGCACAGTTGATCAAGAGACATTTCAGAGCCACAAAACACAGCAGAAGAGGTATTCCAAGATACACAGCAGGGCATAGCAGGAGGAGCAGGGCCCTCCTGCCCTGTAGATCCAGTGGGCCTATCTCACATCCGTATGAGAAGTGCTTTACTTTCTGGTGAAAACATGTAGAACTTAGCTCAAATTGGCTTTGTCTACAGATAAATGAGGTAGTGATCCTCTACATAGGACGAACTTACGCAGACATACAGACACACAGACATACAGATACATAGACACACAGACACAGACAGACAGACAGACACACACATACACACACAGATATGGTCTTGACCATCTGTGGAGAAGGTGTAATTCCTAAGACATGGATGGGCTAACTGGCAGGAAGCCTTTTCTGATAATCCTCATTCCTTCTGTTGAAAAGGTTGCTGGGTATAGCACATTGTGAAGGGATACCTTGATATTAATCATTACTGTCCTGGACAGTAACTGAACCTGAAGTTCATCTCTCGTGGATGGATTATAATTATATATTTCTAGTCCCCCTACCCCTTCCAGGCCTGTTCCCACTTCCTGTCTTATAACCTTGCTCGGCTTCGCATTGGGCTGTTTTGCCCCCATCCCGAGGCTCTGCTGGTCACTGACTCTTGCAGTTTGCCTCCGGATTTACAGCTGTTATGGAGCCCGAATCTGGAGACCCCTCTCCCTCCTGGTGTCTGGTGAGGATAACATCAATTTTAAGTTCTTTCATAAACCTGATAGTCACCTTAAATGTGTGAATCAACAAGGATGTCCTTCTGGGAAGGGGGAGGATGTGGCTGAGGGGTCTAAAGCGACACTGAGCTGGAGTGGGAATGAATCATCAGTTTATGTTCAAATAGCATATCCACTGAAAGCATGGTGAGAAGGCCCAAAGAGCCCTGCTGGCTGGAGCAGGTGTGGAAGATGGCACCGCCACATCTGCATGAGAAGCATCGTAAGTAGGAGTGACAGCAGCTCCATTGGTTTTCTGTCACTGTGTAACAAATCAGCCCCATATGTTGGCACTCAAAAACAATGCAGGTTGAGGATCCTGAATCCCCAAATCTGTAATTTGAAATGATTTGACATTGGAAAGTTTTTGAGTGCTGACAGGACAACCACAAGGGAAACTGCACACCTGATTGTGTGATGGGTCACATTCAAGATGTATGTGCCTAAAAACGTCGTATACACATATACACTTACCTTACAGATTATGTGTACATGGTATCATAAAACATCATGTGTTTCATGTTTAGTCTTGTCTCTTATTATGTGTGTGCAGTCTAGAAAAATTCAAAACACTTCTGTTTTGAATGCTCTAAGCATTTCTAGTGAGAGATACTTAACTTGCAACTAATTAGGTTGAATTCGAATTTGGGGGCAGTAGGGAAGGCATGCCTTTGCTTTCAGTTGAAGGGGATGTATCTGAGCTGAATTTTCCATTTCTAAGGCGACTCACTTGTGTGACTGGCAATTTGTTGCTGGCTGTTGGCTGGGAGCTCAGCTGAGCTGAGAGCGAGGGGCCTTGGCTCTTGCAGGTGTGTTTATCTGAGACCCCCGCAGTCTGCTCCCCTCATAGCATGGCAGCTGGGCTCCAAGAACAGGCACCGGGAGAAGCAAGAAGAGCTAGCTGCATCGCCTGGTGACATTTTCTTAAGCAGCATCTTTTCTGTCACATTTTATTTGTGGAGTCAAACATAGAATCTTGTTCCTTTACGAGGAGAGAGTGTAGACCACAGTTCTTGATGGGGGACTTGTCAAAATTACACTAAGAGGAGGAGGTAGGATGGAGGACATTGCTGTAATCATTTTTTTAGAAAACTAATCTGCAAAAGTAGGCGTGGTGGTGCACACCCATAATTCTAGCACTTAGGGGTCAAGATTTTAAAACCATACAGGACCATGTAGTGAGACCCCGAGACCCTTTCTCAAAAATAAAAACATAGAGGGTTGGAGGTTTACTTTAGTGGTAGAGCACCTGCTCAGCAAGTGAAAGGCCTTGGTTTTGGTCCTCATCTCAGAAAAAAAAGAAATAAAAAAGAAATAAAGCAGTCTACCACCTAGTATCAAGAAGACTGAGTGCAAAGGAGAGAAGAGGGTCCAAAGTGTGTCCAGGCTTTGGTTTCAGGATCTTTAATCTATCTTGAATGGATCACCCGTCCCATGAGGGGATTAACTGTTGGTAGAAAAGCTCACCTAAGGTGGGCTCTTTGTTCAAAGGGTATTGGAATTTAAAAATATTTAACATTTATTTATTTCAATTATGTGTGTCTGATATGTGCACATGAATGAAGGTGCCTTCAGAAGCCAAAGGTATTGGATTCCCTGAAACTGGAGTTAAACGTGGATGTAACACTAAATGTGGGTGCCATCTCTCCATCCCATTTCAAAATTTTGGGTAATGGATGATGGACACAGTTCAACTATTATTCATTTTACCCAAGTTTCAGCTTAGGTGTGATGAATGGATTCTGTCTTCAGTTTGGTCTAGTCTGAGGAAGTGGAGGTGTCCTCTAAACGGAGAGGCAGCAGCGGATTTGCATGGGAATGCATGTGTGCATTTGCGCATGCGTGTTTCCTCCTACACCTTATGGGAAACAAATGTCTGTCTCCACAGATCTGGTACACAGGTGTACCAGATAGTATAAATGGCTGAAGACCCAGCCATTTGTCCCCAGTCAGCATGTGGAAAACTCAGACTTTCCCATGTTAGGACAGAAGAAAACCTTAGGACTTTGAGCCTTGAAGTAAAACATGATGCGTTAGGTGACGCTGTTTGGGGTTTACTCCTTGTGAGCCCAAGGAGTTTTATTCTGGGCAGGAAGAAGCCTTCGACAAGAGCTGATTCACGCCATCACAGGAGCGCTGTTGTAGTGACAGGTGTACCAGATGGCTAAGAACTTTAAAAATTGCTAACATTATTCTTAGCCACATAACTTTTCCTTTCGCTTTTAATGTAGAAGAAAAAGTAATGTGGAGACTAATATTGGGTTAGGAAAATGCCCTGCCTTGGAAATGAGAGAGATGTTTAGTGAATCAGTTATATACTCTATTTATTTAAGGAACTGGTACCTCTTAAACAGTCACTGTGGCTCAGTGGGGGAACATCAACTTCGAGAGAAGTTAAATGCACCTGAACTCTGAACACAGAATGCTTGCACCTGGTTGAGATGAATATGTTTGTATGTGGCGTAAATTTCATTGTAAATGTGTGATTTTTCTTCTTGCATCTTAACTACTCCAGATAATGAAATTTTTTTCCCATTTTAAAGGCTGCAATGTACCTGTCAATAGGCCAAGAAAATTAGAGAGCTCACATATCATTTAAATATGAAATAGACTTATAAACAGTAAATTCTTAGGATTAGGTGCTAAATTACAAACTTTAGATTTTACTTAATTTTATTTAAATTGTCAGTCAGAAAACAACCATTTATCAAGTGACTCCTGTGTTTCAGGTGCTGCTTTAGATGTAGGGCAGATGGTGGAAGAATCATCGGTTCTCTCTCAAGAAGCTAAAGACTGATTCAGTAGGAAACTGAACATGGAAATAACTACAAATACATATACACACATTGAATCATGTAATTTGAGAAACTGATAGGGCCTATACAGAAAAGACAGGTTAGTAGTATGACAGAAATTGGCTCTGGACATGAGGAAGGCCTTTCTGAAGGTGGCATTGGAGGAAAAAAACGTCCATTTGATGACCTAGCTGATGTCATTTCCACAGAGAGGATGGGCTTGGAAGTATGGAAGGACATAAAGAACACCACTGACTGTAGACAGTGTACAGTGGACAGGGGCGTGGGGACAGGGCTGTGGAAGGGTAGTTAGGGGAGGAACAGCATAGTAACCTTTGGTTATAATGTATTTTGTTTCATTCTAGTAGCAAAGAGAAACCACTGATAGGTTTGGCATCAGGGAGGTACTGTCTGGTATAGTGTTTATAAATACTTTATATCACTCTGGCTGAGTGTCAAGAATAGACTAAGGAAAGAACAACGCTGAAAGCAAGAGACTGGTACTTGAGTCTGGGTAAAGGTGCTGGTGGCTTAGTCTAGGCTCCAGCAATAGAGACAGGAAGGGTAATACAGTTTTCAGTAGGTTGTAAGAGTTGCACTGATAGAATCTGCATGTAGTTTGGGTGTGAGTTGTGGGAGAAAGAATGGAAACAAGGATAGATATCAGCTTTTTGGCCCAGGGAAACCAAGAACAGGGTCAGACCATTTTCTTAGAAGAAAAGAGTGGGGGCTGGAGAGCTGGCTCAGCAGTTAAGAGCACTGCATGCTCATGCAGAGGACGTAGGTTCCGTTCCCAGCACTCAGAGGGCAGCTAACAACTGTGCACACCTGCAGTTCATGGGGATTCAACACCCTCTTCTGAACTCCAGGAGCATTACACCACATGAGTGCATTTACCTACATGCAGGCAATATACTCAGACACATAAAATAAAAATAATAGCCAAGCATGGTGGTGCATGCCTTTAATCTTAGCATTTGGGAGGCAGAGGCAGGCGGATCTCTGTAAGTTCAAGGCCAGCCTAATCTACAGAGTGAGTTCCAGGACAGCCAGACCCTGTCTCTAAAAGACCAAAATAAATAAATTAAATAAATAAATAAATAAATAAATAAATAAATTTTAAAAAGAAAAGAGTAAAAGGGAGAATCTAAAGGGAGTAAATGTGGAAGTTAATGGATGATTAAGTTTAAATCAGGATTGTTGTTTAACATCAAAATGAAGACACTGGCTCGAGGGAACAATCAGAGCAAGACTTATAGATTTGTGACTTAGCTACCTGGAGATGACATGTAGATCACAGAACTGATGTTGCCTAGGAAGGGCAGAGATCTGGAGAGAAGAGAGTGAGGAGGTGAGAGGCAGAGCTCTGGAGTAACTAGTGTTTATAGAAACAGTAGTGGATGAGGAGGCGACAGAGACCGAGATGGAGCAGGCCAGTCTGAGCCCCAGGGGCCCGAAGAAGAAAGCATTTTAGGCAGCACTTCATGAAGAAGCCTTGAAAAATGAGAACTGAGCACAGGATCCTCAGGTTTAGCAGTGTGGATGTGGTCTTGAATAAGATCATCTCATCAGAGTGGTGTCCGAGTGATGGCAGTGACAGTCAAGATGGAAGTTTCCTGGGAGGGTGAACAGATATGTGAGAGAACGAGAGGAGGATGTATGGCTAGACACGTGACTTTTAAAAGCGATGGATCGTAGTGCACTTGGGAGGGAGAGAGAAAGCGGTCACAGAAGGACCTAGGTTAGGCAGGTGGATTAGATGACTGGAAGATGAGATTATTTGTATCTTGATTAGATATATTTTCTCTCCTCTTTCTGAGGTGAAGTTGTTGCTGATACTGGGAGTGTAGTACTCATGACAGGAAAAGTTGGGTGTTGACTTGAGTTTTGAGGTCATAAAAGTAAGACCATTTGGCATGGCTGTGGATTGCTTTTTTTTTTATGTTAACAAATTTTTTTAAATTTTTTTTAATTTAATTTTTTTTATTGATGCTTTGTGCATTTCGTACATCATTTTCCAATTCAGATCAGGCATTTTTCCCTTTCCCTTCCCCCCCACCCCCACCCCATCCCAGATCATGCATTCTGCCATAACTGTCTTGCATCTTTCTCTGCTTTTTTTTTTTTTTTTTTTTTAGCTATAAGTGATAATCCATGAGTACAAGCATCCTTCATGCAAAACCAATCTGCAGGCTGTTGTGCCCAAACACCTACAGCCCCACCATCCAGTGGGGGGTGACAGGTTGTTTGTTCAATCAAGTTGATCAAATGAGTGTCCAGACTACATTGCTGTAGTTTCACCATTCACCCCAATCGCAGCCCTTACATTCTACCACGCCCCCTCTTCCGCAGGTTGTTCCCTAGGCTTAGAAAAGGGGCACAGGTGGATGAGAGGTAAAACAGTCCACTCTCTCTGGAGCTGTTGACTTGGACTCTGGTCAATTCTGGCTGTTTCCTTTCATGGGCTGACAGTTTGTCCAGGAATAACCTTTCGATCCTACTAATGAAGAACAAGCAATTAGATATATAGGTATTTAAGCAGCACTAATAGTTATGGTAGGTTACTTTAGCATAGACACATGTTTGGATGATATGTTAATCCATGAATTATAATTTTCCCCCCTGTTAAATATGACAGGGTCTTACTGTGGCTTATAACATCTCCTAACCTGTAAAGGATGTAAGCTTGTGGGCTGTGGATTGTTTTAAGGAATGACTCAATGCACTGTTTCACAAATGTATTCTGCAAATTGACAGAGTACTTCCAGGTCTGTGGATGATAGGCTCTCTTGCACTATTCAACGTAACCATGGCTGCCTGAAAATAGCCATAGGAAATATAGAAATGAATGGTCACTATATTATAATAAAATTTCACTTACAAATGCTGACAGAGGTCTGCATTTGATCCAAGACTGTGGCTTGCTGACACCTGGTCTAACTGCTTGGGTGGGTAGATGGCAGCAGAAGGCATAGGGGCATCTCTATTTAGTGTGTTCTCCCAAATACTATAATGGGACAAGAGGATGCCAAGAAAGCACAAAAAGTTTAGATGAGTTTGTTTTACTACAGGCTTTACGTTGGGCAAGGAGGGAAGTGGTGAGCACAGCAGTGAGCAGAGAAAAGGGAGAAGAGCTGAGGATTCCCTGGGGGCTGAGGATCCCCTGGGGGCTCAAGAGCATCACATGCTGCTATTGAGGGCTGTAGGGTTTCAGCATACCCAGTAGATAAACAAGATGTTTCGTTATATTAATGAAACTTTAGCTAAAGGCCAGAGCCAGGTGAGAATTTTATGATGGTGATGTATGAGCTCCTTCTGCTGCGGGGGCTGATCTTCCTAAGCTACACTGCCTGTGGCCATTGACGTACATGAAACCTGGACCCCCTCAGGGGAGAGGCCTCTTTCCTCCATTTTCAGGAGGAAGGGATGACATGGCAGTCAGTATTCACTGTTCTCATTATGGCATGTAGGCAGATTGTTTTCAATTCCTTTTGTTCAGTGAACATTTAATAACCCTCTTTCCTCTCCCCTCCTCTTCCTTTCTCCTTCTTCTTTCATTTATTTCCCTCCTCTTCCTTTTCATTAATCTCTCTCTCTCTCTCTCTCTCTCTCTCTCTCTCTCTCTCTCTCGGGGTTGAAGGATTTACAACATGCAGCTTTGGTGTGTGGTACAGTTCAGAGATGGCCTTGTCCATGTCCCATGATTCTTCAGTTTCCACCAAGAGAATTCTATATATACATAACTAGAACACATGCTATAATTAGCTTTGCATCAATGGGGGGTGTATGCTGGAATCTGGCCATCTGAGGTGATTTATTCTTCCACCAACAGAACAAATCTCTGGTAAATCCAGCAGAGTCAGATAGTGCAAAGGGAGGGTGCTTAGCGACAGGTGAGAGCTGAGGGCATTACAGGAGGTAAGAACCAGCATCTGTTCTCCTACCAGAGCAATATCTTAACTTGAAATTTCCTTTGCTAAGAAAAAAGGAGAAGGAGGAGAATAATGCAATATGATAAAATGATATGGGACAACTGGGGAATGGAAAGATATATTAATAAAATTTTAATTGTATAATTACATTCTTAGTTGGGGTGATTGGCTTACTTGCTCCTGGTTTGGGTGGAGAAAGTTTTTATGAGTAATTATTGTGAAATTTTATGTACTCTTTTGTGTGCTGTGGGCAAAGGCATAATAGAACTTAAAACTGGATGCGGAGCCACAGGCTGTCCTCAAACACCTGCTACTAGACTCTGGTAGAATTTCCTGGGAACTACTAAGTCATTTTGATTCTGTAATTTTCTCTCAGTATGTATATGTATGTGTTTTCTGCATTTGGAACAGATTCAAGAGTTGTGCCAAACATGCCTGGAACCCAATTTAAGTAATCAGGGGGACTGCCTGAAGGTAGTGGGGTGTGGGGAAGCTTTCAGATCTGCAGAGGTAAGGAGGCTGTTCTGAAACCTTTCTGGAACTCCATGTGAATAATACCATCTTCCTGGAAGGGAAACCGTTTTCATTTAAAATTTAACTGACATCCGTGATCAGTTCCCTGCAAAGAAAAAAGGGTCAGTAAATAGATGTGAGAAATTGCCACCCTTTGAAAGTCAAAAGATGACTTGAATCTGCAGGAAAAAAGTTAGGAGATTTCCATGGAACTTCATAAAGAATAAGTTGGGCATGTTTAAGTAACAAAACATTAATTCAACCAGTGTTTTCCATTTCTTATGAACTTCTTATTTTTTTCCATGTGTGGGGCATTTATTCTAGGCACTGGGGACAAAACAGTAATTGAAATAGAACTCTGTATCCTCATAAGGAGGAAAAAAGATATATTTAAAAATAAAGTGAAGGCTAGGGGTATCACTCAGTGGTGGAATGATAGAAAGAAAAGCAGAGAAACAAAAACCTAGAGATAACATAATGTGGGGAGAATGGATAAGGAATGCTGAGATGGGGAGTTAGTTATCAAAGTGATGGCTTTTTTTTTTTAACTAAGAGCATTTCATCCATCATTTCAAGACAGGAAGGAATAAGTGTTATGTTATGTTGCATAGGCAACAGTTGCAGAAGCTCCCTCCCTAAAGCTTGTCTTGAGTGTCTGCAGAGCAGCAGGGAGACACCATGGCTAGCAAGATTCAGTGGAAAATAGGAAGTAATGACAAAGGGCAGTATGCTGAGCATCCCCCACCATTCTGAAAATAGTCACTATCTAACTCAATAGGAGTATGGCAAACTGACTTCTGTTTTAACACCTCATTATGGATAAAATGTTGAGATGAGACCAGGCTTTAGGCGAGAAGGAATGAAAGCTACAAGACTAGCCAGGGGCCATGGGAACACTGACAGGTGAGAAATGATCTTGGGCAGCAGTGTGACTGATGAAGGTAGGAGCAGGGGTCAGATTCTGGATGCATTTTTAAGAGTGAGCTATCAGATTTTTCAACAGATTGAGTGTGGGAAGTGAAGAAAACAGAAAAATCAAAGTTGGGCTAAGCATTGGGGCCTCAAGTACAAGAAGGCAGGAATTGCCATTAATTTCACTGGTGAAGACTGTGGAGTTCAGGAGGATCAGGATATCAGCTCTGTTCGTCTTATGTTTGGGCTGCCTTTTAGACATCCAAGTAGAGAGTGCTGTGGCAGTTGGAAGTTATTATAATAACTGGATACATGTCTACAAATCTGGGAGGGGGAGAATAAGCTTCAGCTGGAACAGTGAGAGTCATCACCACATTGATTGTTGACCTCTAGAGGGCTGTGTATAGTTTAACAGAGAAGGGCAAGTCAATGAAGATAGGAAAGTGACCACTGACTTTGTCAGTCTGGGAGTTACAAAAGGTAAGAGAAGATGAAGAACTTGATGTAAGCTAAAAGAAATTGGAGATATATTTATACAGTAATGAGGAGATGCTACAGGCAATGGCTGCCTGAGCAGCTGGGGTGGAGGGTGTGCAGACCAGGGTGTTGGCCTAGAGGATCCTGGGAGGTGGGAGCTGAGGTTTGAACACAGAGGCTGTGGGCAACTGCTGCCTGAGCAGCTGGGGCAGAGGGTACCAATGTGCAGGCTAAGCAAACAACTTGACCCCCACCCCCCAACTGGAACTCCAGAGAGAGTGGCTGGCAGTAGAGGGAATACAGTGCTCAGAAGGTGTCATCTGGGTTGTTACCCACCCATTTCTTGTGGAACAGAAAGGGAGGTGTGAACTATATCTTTCAATATATAACCAAAATCGAAAACTTGAAACCTAGACAAGTCAACACTCCATACATAAGGAGAATACAACAAAGGCACCTGAAGGAATCAAGGAAAGCAATCCTTCAACAAGTGAAGAAGCATTCAAGATTCACATCAGAATACAGGCAAAAGGCAAACCACATGCCAAGAGCACAACAAAAGAACAATATGGGAAAACTGCAGAATAACTCCACACCAAACTCTATGGAGCCTGTGGAGGACTCCTACAATGGAATCTCCCTAGAGGAACCCAGGACACAGATCATAGAATAACAATCACAAATATATTCAAAGTAATCATAGAACTAAGGGGAGAGAATGAAAAACTCAGAAAGGACCTAGAGGGAGACAATGACAAACTTTGGAAAGAACTAAAAGGATAAAATGACAGACTCGGGAAAGAGCTAGAGGGAGAAAATGACAAACTCTGGAAGGAAGTGGAACACTGAAAAGATCCCATGCTGAAATGAAAAGGGAAACCGATGAGTGAAACAAGGAGCTACAAGAAAAGATTGAGAAGCTCCAAAAGGAAGTGGAAATAGTAAGGAAAACACAGGAAGAAATGAAAAAGGAAATCAAACAGTCATCCAATCAAAAGGAAAGAATGGGAAAAAGCCTCAGAAGCAGAATGGAGGAAGCAGAATAAAGAATATCAGACATAGAAGATAACACAGAACAACTAAAAAGCTCAAGTAAAGACTATGAAAAATTTAAAAATACACAAGAGTGCAACAACCAGGAAATGTGGGACACTATGAAAAGATCAAACCTCCACATCATAGGGATAGAGGAAGAAGAATCCCAAGAGAATGGTATTGATCAGATTGTCAAGAGAATAATAGATGAAAATTTCCCCAAATTAAAAAACACAAACCCATACATATACAAGAAGCACATAGAACACCAAATAGAATAGACCAGAATAGGAACTTCCCCCACCATACCATACTTAAAATGCTAGATGCCCAAAACAAAGACAAAATTCTGAAAGCCACAAGAGAAAAGCAAGTTACATATAAGGGGAAAATCTATCAGAATTATAGGTGACTTTTCTTTTTTTTAATTAATTTTATTTATTTCTGTATGTGTATGAATGTACTGTCTGCATGCAAGTCTGTGCACCCGTGTCGTGCAATGCCGCGGAGGTCAGAAGAGGGTCTCGGATTCCCCTGGAACTGGAGTTCTCTTGGAATTGGAGTTTCAGACGGCTCTCGGCCACCATGTGGGTGCTGGGGATCGAACCTGGGTCCTCTGCAAGAGCGGTCGGCGCTCCCAACTGCTAGGCCATCTCTCCAGCCCCAGAATTATAGGTGATTTTTCAGTGCAAACTATGAAAGCAAGAAGACCATGGACCAAAGCATTTCCAGTGCTAAACGACTATAAATGCCAACCCAGGTTACTATACTCAGCAAACATGTTGATTCTAATTGAAGGAAAGAGAAAAATCTTCCATGACATAAACAACATGAAAGAATACATGTCTGGAAAACCAACCCTTCAGAGAGAATACTTGAAGCAATTCAAAGGACAGAGGAGAGGAGCAACTACCCCTAGGCACTTTGAAAGAGAAATTAATAAAAGCAGAAATGCAGATGTAGAAACCTAGATGAAAAATGCAAATGGATAATAAGGTGAAAGGAAGCAACACACACCTATCAATTATTACCTTAAATATTAATGGACTAAACTCCCCAATCAAAATGCATAGACTGGGAGAATGGATTAGGAAACGGAATCCCATCTACAAGAAACCCATCTGTATTAGTCATTTTTCTGTTGCTGTGAAAAAACCACCATGACAAAGGGAACTTATAAAAGGAAGAGTTTATTTGAGCTTAGGATTCATGGTTCCAGGGAATTAGAGTCCATTGTGGCAGGAAGCATGGTGGCTGGGGCTGGAGCAGAAAGCCGAGGTTTACATCTCACAATGAGTACAGGAAGTCAAGAAAGAGTGGTGACAACAAGGCTTGTTAAACTCACTGAGCCCGCCCCCAATGATGTACTTCCTCCAGTATGGCCACCAAGACCTCCATGTTCTAAGACCTCCAAGAACAGTGCCACCAACTGGAGACAAAATGTCTGAATACTTGAAGCCTATAGGGGACACTCTCATTCAAACCACCACACCATCTCACCCTCAATGATAGGCACCAACTTAAAGTGAAAGGATGGAAAAAATATTCCAAGTCAATGGTACCAAAAAGAAAGCAGGAGTTGCTATTTTAATATCCAACAAAATAGACTTCAAAGTAGAAGCAATTAGAAGAGACAAAGAGGGCCATTATATCCTTATCAAAGGGAAAATTAACCATGAAGACTTCACAATCATGAATCTATATGCACCAAACTCTGGTGCACCAACCTTTATAAATACAAGTGTATAGGACCTCAAGGCACAGATTAACCCCAGTACACTCATAGTAGGGGATTTCAATACCCCACTGAGTCCTTTGGACAGATCAACTGGACAAAGAATAAACAGAGAGACATCTGAACTGAACAATACAATAGAGGAAATGGACCTCACAGACATCTTCCAAATATTCCACCCAAGCACCAGAGAGTATATTTTCTACTCAGCACCCCTTGGCATATTCTCCAAAATTGACCACATACTTGGACACAGAAAAACCCTCAACAAATACAAAAATTGAAATAATTTCATGCGTTCTATCAGACCATAGTGCAATAAAGCTCAATATCAACACCAGGATAAGCCCTGCTACCTACACAAACACATGGAGACTAAACAACACACTCCTGAATAATGAACAGGTCAAGGAGGAAATAAAGAAAGAAATAAAAGCATTCCTGGAACTAAATGACAACAACAATACAAAACAACAAAACCTATTGGACACTTTAAAAGAGAGAAGTTTATAGCCCTGGGTGCCTACATTAAAAAAACAGAAAGAACAAGAAAAATGAGCTAACACTGCAGCTAAAAAACATTTGAAAGGCAACAACAAATAAAGCCTAAATGCAACAGAAAGGAAGAAATAAGAAAAATCAGAGGAGAAATTAATGAAATATAAACAAAGAAAACAACACAAAAAAATCAACGAATCCAAAAGTTGGTTCTTTGAGACAATAGACAAGATAGACAGAGCCCCTAGCCCAGTTAACCAAAAGAAAGAAAGAGGAGCTCTAAATCAGTAGAATTCATGATGAAAGGGGAAATATCACAACAGACAATGAAAAAATCCAGACAATCATATACTTCAAAAACCTATACTCTACTAAATTTGAAAACCTAAGAGAAATGGATGAATATCTGCAATCCAGGGAATCGCCAAAGCTAAACCAAGAAGAGATTGTCAGGTTAAACAGACTCATAATATCTGAAGAAATTGAAGAGGTAATGAGACCTCCCAACTGAAAAAGCACAGGCCCAGATGGTTTAATGGCAGAATTCTATAAAGCATTTCAAAAAGACGTAAAACCATTATTACTCAAATTGTTCAGAAGGATACAAACAGAGGGAATTCTCCCAAATTGCTTCTATGAAGCCAGCATCACTCTAATACCAAAACCAGGCAAAGATACACCCAAAAAGGAGAACTCTGGACCCATCTCATTAATGAACACAGATGCAAAAATTCTCAACAAAATATTTGTAAACCACATACAGGCCCACATCAAAAAGATCATTCACTATGATCAAGTTGGATTCATACCAGAGATGCAGGGATGGTTCAACCATATGAAAATCAATAAATATCATAAAACACCTAAATGGACTGAAGGACAAAAACCACACTATCATCTCAATTGATGCAGAATAAAGCTTTGACAAAATCCAGTATTCCTTCATGATTAAAGTACTAGACATAATTGGACTGGAATGATCATTCCTCAACATAATCAAAGCCATATATAAGAAACCCATAGCCAGCATCATCCTAAATGGAGAAAAGTTAGGATTCCCCATTAAGGTAGGAACCTGACAAGGCTGCCCCTATCCCCGCTCCTCTTCAATATAGTGCTTGAAACACTGGCTAGGGCAATAAGGCAGGAAAAGGAAATTAAAGGAATACTAATTGGAAAAGAGGAAGTAAAACTATCCCTTTTTGCGGATGACATGATAGTTTACCTAAGGGATGCTAAAAACTCCACAAGAAAACTCCTAGAAATGATGAAGAGTTTCAGTAAAGTGGCAGGATACAAAATTAACCTAGAAAAATCAGTAGCATTTCTTTACAACAACAACAAGCAACTGAAGAAGGAATAGAAGTAGACCTTTGCAATCATAATAACCTCAAAAACAATAAGATACCCAGGAACAAACCTAACTAAAACCAACAAAGATCTCTACAACAAAAATTATAAACTCCTGAAGAAGGAGATTAAAGAAGACATCGGAAGATGGAAAGATCTCCCATGCTCATGGATTGGAAAAATTAATATAGTAAAAATGTCTATTCTACCCAAATTAATATACCAATTCAATGCAATTCCAATTAAAATCCCAAGGACATTCTTCACAGGCTTGGAAAAAATTCTTAAATTCACATGGAACAACAAAAGACCCTGAATAGCCAAAGCAACCCTGAGTGAAAAGAGCAATACAGGGGGGATTTCTATACCAGACATCAAACTATACTTCAGGGCTATAGTAATAAAAACAGCTTGGTACTGGCATTAAAATAGACCTGTAGACCAATGAAACAAAATTGAAGATCCAAACTTAAGCACATACAATTTCAGCCATCTCATATTTGACAAGGGCATCAAAAAGACTCAATCGAGGAAAGACAGCATCTTCAGCAAAACTGGACCACCACTTGTAGAAGAATAAAATTAAACCCCTACCTCTCATCCTGTACAAAAATCAACTCCAAATGGATCAAAGACCTCAATCTGAAACTCAAAACTCTGAAGGTGCTAGAAGAAAAAGTTGGCAGCAAATTACAAGACATAGGCCTAGGAAAAGACTTTCTAAATCAGACAGCAGCTGCACAGGAAATCAGGTTGACAATTGACAAGTGGGACCTTATTAAATTCAAAAGTTTCTGTACAGCAAAAGAATCAATCAGGGAACTGAAGAGAAAACCCACAGAGTGGGCAGGAGGAAACCTTTACTGCTGATACATCTGACATAGCATTAACTTCCAGAATATATAAACTACTCAAAAAACAAAGAAGAAAACAAATGACTCACTCAAAAGATGGAGTAAAGAGCTGAGCAGAGACTTCACAAATAGAGAAATAGAGATGGCTAAGAAACATCTTAAAAAGTGTTCAACATCTCTAATAATTAATGAAATGCAAATTAAAACCACTTTAAGATATCATCTCACCCCAATAAGGCTGGCAAGGATCAAGAAAACAAATGATACCAAATGCTGGAGAGGTTGTGGGGAAAGGGGAACACTCATCACTGCTGGTAGTAATGCAAACTTGTACAACCACTATGGAAAGCAGTATGGAGAACCCTTCAAAGACTCAAAATGTGCCTACTACCTGACCCAGCCATACCACTTCTGGGAATATATCCATCAGACTCTTCCTGCCACAGAGATACATGTACAGCCATGTTTATTTCAGCTCTCTTCACAATGTCAAAGAGCTGGAACCAACCCAAGTGCCCCTCAACCGAGGAGTGGATAGAGAAAATGTGGTACATCTACACAATGAAGTTCTATGCAGTGGTAAAGAAAGATGACATCATGAAATCTGCAGGTAAGTGGATGGAACCTAGAAGATTTTATGCTAAGTGAGGTTAACACAATCCCAGAAAAACAAAAGATGAATGGTATCCCTCATCTGTGGATGCTAGTACCAAGTACCTAGTTGCAAGACAAACTGAGCAACATTAATGTTATATTCCTCATGATCTAAAGACAACTGTGCTCTTGCATTGTGAATCCCTAAACAGGTTCTAGAGCAGAGCTAACATTTATTTTCAGACCTTGGGTTTTTGGTATATGATGGAGGGTATGTGTGCATCTTTTAGAGTAATAATGGGATTAAAATGGAAAGATGCGAATCAAGAAATATGATATGAAAATAACATACAGTGTGTTTCCAAAGGATAGTTTTAATATAGGTGCAATGTAACAGGCTGGTGCAACTTAGCCTTTCTGGGTGCTTAACGACCATACTTAAACCTCATACCAATTTGGCTGAGGGAACTAAGGGATAATTTTGTTCCTTGCCCTCAGAGATAAACCAAGTCTTAGGGGATTATGCATGGGGGCATCTCTTGAAGTGTCCTGCAAATGTGGGTCACCAGTCTTCCTGTTCAGGGAGGTCTTGGAGAGCCACTAATGGGACTTCAGCCAGTGTCCAGTCTATAAGGAGGAAAGTCTGCTCATGCTTCAGAAACGGAAGCCTGGCCTGGCAAGACCTGATTTTGTGCTCAAGTGGATGGAACTGGTAAATGAAAAGCTGAAAGGAGCAAGGGGCTCCCACCCTTCTCCCACCAAAAAAACCCCCAAGAGATCCCTGAGGACCAGATCCTCAACTGACCCCGAGAAAACAAAAACATTGGTTAATCTGGGTTAACTGTGTGACCTTAAGCATCCAAAAGGAAAGTACAACCAGAAATAAATAATCAGTAAGACCAGAGAAACTGTACTGGAGACATAAAATTGAGATCTTAGGAAAAAGAAAAGAGAGAGTACTGTTGTTTGGCCTGCCTTCAATTCTTACTGGTGAGTGCATCTACTCTGTGGCTGTCACCACTTTTGGTACTTTTCAAAGACATGAGACACAGCTTTTTAATCTTCTAGTATGGACTGAAGACTCATGTCTCTCTAAGAATCCTCCAAACCTTCGATGCCAGATGGGGACTACTGAGATACCCAGCTTGTGGACTAAACAGCTAAGGGGATTTCAGCCTCTTCAGAATATAGACTGCCATTGTTGGACTACCTGGGCTGTATCATGGAGGCCAGTGCAGGGGGATCAAGACAGGGCGAGTGCTTACTGGACTTCATTTGGGGGACCATGTGAGAGAAATACCCCAATGTGGAGCAAAAGTGCAGGATTGATGGTTGTTTGGGATTGCCAAGGAGGAACCTTCCAGCACTTCCTTAAGGAAAACATGACATCTTTTAGGGAAAAGCCCTCCAAATCAAGTGATATGTATATATATACTGTAGCAATACAAGTTGGAGATAACAACAACAAAAGACCTGAAAAAAAAACTCTGGAAAGACTCAGAAAAAGATGCAGGTCATGTATGGCAGAGTGCAGGGACTCAGGTGAGGTGGGGGGGGCATGGAAAGGTAAGTGACTCTAGATTCGATTGAGAAATGATGTATGACTTATGGAAAAAGTTTAATAACAATAGCAACAATAATAAAAGCAATGATTTATTTTTCTTATAAAAGGAAAGCAGAGAAATAGCATAGCAGTTGGAGTTGAAGTGGAGTTAAGAGAGCTACATTTTTATGAGACAGATGTTAATAAATGATCCATTGGATGGAGAGAGAGTGACATACAGAGAAGAAGAACTGTCAGCTTCACTTGCCAGGAGAGGAGGTCAGGGGTCTTGTGCTCAGAGAAGTAGTGACTCGCTAGCCAGGAGTTAAAGAAACTATTTCATGATACCTAAAGAAAAATAGCCTTTAATTCCTGCTTCTGGGTGGGTATGGAGGTATTGGAATTTATCCAAAGATCCTGATGATGGTTTCTGCAGAAAAGTAAAGTTAGAAAAATTCTCTACTAATGAGCTTGAGGTCAGACTAGATACGATCTGAGATGCTTGATTGACTTTGAAGGCAGTACATGGATGGCAGTGGTGACCTCCTATGGACTCTCCTGCACCTAGTGCCCTTCTGCTCACCGCCAACCATGGTGGAATCATGGATGTGATCTTATGTTCTAGATGCCAATCTCTCTATGTTCCTGATATAATATATATTTTAAAATATATATATATATATATATATATATATATATAATATTCTGAAACAGAGGACAACAATACATCCCAGTGTGGGGGGAACAGAGCTGTGAATTTATAAGTATATTTGGCTTGGGGCTGGAGAGATGGCCTAGCGGTTAGGAGCGCCGACGCTCTCGCAGAGGACCCGGGTTCGATCCCCAGCACCCACATGGCAGCCGAGAGCCATCTGAAACTCCAATTCCAGGAGAACTCCAGTTCCAGGGGAATCCGACACCCTCTTTTGACCTCCGCGGCATTGCACGACATGGGTGCACAAACTTACATGCAGACAGTACATTCATACACACACAGAAATAAATAAAAAAATTTAAGTATATTTGGCTTGTGAAGGCTGTAAAAACTTTAGGAATGTGTGTTTGTAATATAGTAGTTTCCCTTCATCCATGGGAAGTTATGTTCTAAGACTCTCCATGGGCATCTCAAGCCTTAACACTGAACACTGCTATTCCATGATAATCCATATGATAACTGAGGTGGCTACTGTATGACTATTGGTGGCTTGTGAGCGCTGATGGGTAAGCTGGACAAAGGGATGATTCATGCCCAGATGGAACTGAATGGGCTAGTATAAGATTTCCTCCTACTACTCATAGTAGCATATAATAAAAAATGTCTGAATTCTTTATTTCTGAAGTTTTTCAATGGGCTGGAGAGTTGGCACAACTGTTAGGCTCACAATCAATGAATTTTTGTACACTATTTGACTATGAGTAACTGAAACCACGATGATAGGATCTACAGATAGGAGAAGTCTATGGTACATGTATAATTGACCAAGTCCACTTTGAAATAAATATTCACTGTTTCAAGACAGTGTGGCTACCTAGTAACTGAGATGTGTAAGTTTTTCCTGCTTTCTGTTATAAGAGGGTTAACACTTCCCCTGTCTGAATTTTAAAATCACTTAATCTATTATTGCTATTAATTGGAACAAATTGGTATCTGTTGGATCAAATAAGAATCAGAAAATAAAAATGAAGGATTTCATTTTATCTATTTTTTTTTAGTCTTTTGGTATTTTTGGTATTTTGGTCTCCCTGTAGCCCCAACTGTCCTGGAACTCACTCTGTAGACCAGGCTGGCCTCATACTCACAGAGACCCGCCTGCCTCTGCTGGGATTAAATGCATTCACCACCACACCTGGCAATGCTTTTTTTTATGCATAACTGAGTTTTTAATCATTTTCTTGTCTGAAGAACACTTAACATGTCTTGTAGGACAAGTTGTTAGAGGGCAGTCCACTGGTTTTTGTTTATCAGAGAAATACTTTATTTATTTCTCACTTTGGAAGGATAATTTCATTTTCACTATATAGAGTTCTATGGTTCACCCATCCTGTTATGGTCGTGAAGAGAAGTCCAATACAATTCTTGTTAACCTTGTGCTACAAGTAAACATTTTCTATCTGTTCCTTTAAAACATGTCTCTTTAACTGATTTTTCTTTTCCTTTCCATTTTTGTTGTGGTGCTTGGGATGGAACCTTGACTTTGATTTCCTACCGTCTAAATATGATGTACCCAGAATATTGCGCATTATCCATGCTTGGCATTCTGTAAACTTCCTTTACTCTTGATTTGGTGTCGGATGGTAATTTTCAAAGTCCTCAATCACTATGTCTTCAAATATATTTTTATAATTTTATCAATTTTTTTGAAAATTTCATACAATATATTCTTATCATGTTTAAGCCATTTCTTCAACCTACACCACTTTCATTGCCCTTGCTGGATTTCATGTACTCTGTCATATATGTTAAAGTCTACCAAGCCAAGTTTGTGTTCCCAAATATCTTTCTGTGTCTAATCCATCCCTGGAGCCTGGTTAACCTATCTAGTGAAACATCCTTGGAGAAAATCAACTCTCCCTTTTTCCAGTAGTTATCAGTTGCCAATAGTTCTGCACCTAATGTTGGGGCTTCTTACCCACTTCTTCACTTCTGTGCTGGGTCGTGTGCATCCTGTTACTATTGTTGTGATTTCATAAGAGTAACTTCCCAGCTGTCTGGAGAACTCTGTTTCTTTGTGGTCATCAACCTGCTCTGGCTTTTACAAACTCTCTTCCCTCTTCTCTACAATGGTTCATCAGCCTTTGGAGGAATAGGTTTGATATAGGTGTCCTATTCAGGGATAGTATTCTGTAGACTCGCATTTCTATGTGTTGGCCAGTTGAGCCTTTCTGGGTTAACCACAATGTGTTGCATATGGAAACTTCAGTGGTAAGAATTGGGAGACTCGTTTATATTCTTTGTGTCCTGTGTTCCACTGTTTCCTGAGTCTTAGGCATCGAGGTTCCATTGTAGATGTGTCAGGGATGGGCACCTCACAGACACTTATTCTCTGACCATTTCTGGGACTCTGGGATAGTTTCCACCTTTTGCAAAAAAAAAAGAAGCTTCTTTGATGAATGGTGAGAGGTATACTTATCTGTAAATGTAAGGATACATATTTAGAATATAGCCAGAGATTATGTCCAAGGATGTGACAAAAGTAGGTTTTTCTCAGGAGCTCTCCAGCTATGTGCATTTGATGATGTTTACAGTACTGGATATCAGTTTTCTTCCACAGAGTGTGCCTTAGGCAGCTGTCTAGGAGTTAGGCTACCTTTTTCTGTTGAATTCACTGTGGGTGTCAGTGGTTCTAGTGGCATTTTATGTGGCTGGCCTCTGTGTCTCTAGGTTTTCCTAGAGGCTGATTATTCAGTAGAGTCTGAACCAAGCAACTTTTCTCATTTATAATTTCTTGTTATGTAGGAATGCTGTTGATATTCTAGAAACATTTTTTTACCAGTTTTCTTGTGACTGTGTCCATATGCTGAAACTTTCAATAGTGCATCTTGGTGTAGGAAGCTGAAGGTGCCTGAACTTGGGTGGCTTTTTCTCCCTTATTTATGATCAGGTAAAACTCATGTTAGTTTAGTTTTGGTAAAATAATTTCTCTTTAACACGGACCTTTGCTAATGAGAAAAGAAGATTCTGGAGTTATTCAAAAAATCTCTCTTTCTTTTGTCTGAAGCATAAGCACATTTTTCTCTAATCTTCAAAATGATAAATTTTGAGATCCTTGGAGTTAAACCTCACAAAATTGTCTTGTCTCTAACCTCCCAAAAACTGTGATCCAAGGAATTTTTGTCTTTCATGTTAAGCCCCACTAAGCCTCCAAAACTTAATCAGCTACCCCTCAACTGGTTGTCCCTGCCATGATCTCCTGTCTCTTCTGTACCTGTTAAACTTAACTCTCAGAATTCACCTGTCTCTTCATAGTTTTCAAGTTGTTCTGCCTTTCCTTGGTGTGAAATTGGGAGTGACAATTTTCAAGCTCATAATGTTTCACATTAAAAACCATAGTCCAAAGGTTTATCCAAGGGAAATGATTCTGGGCATGATGCAGTTAACCCACAATTTACCAAAGGAGAGAAATTAGCACCAAAGGGTCAGTTAATGAAAGAGAAAGAAGATGCTCAATGGGATGAGTACAGGGGAATACAAAGGAGAAACCCTTCCATTGTGATAATGGCTTGCAGTCATATTCCTCCCTTCCATTGTGATAATGGTTTGCAGTCATATTCCTCCCTTCCATTGTGATAATGGCTTGCAGTCTTATTCCTTCCATTGCGATAATGGCTTGCAGTCATATTCCTCTATTTCTCTCCCACTCTTGCTTCTCCCCACTCTGTCTCTCATCCTCTTTATCTTCTCCCCTTCTCCCTTCCTTTATTATATGGATCAGGACTATCAGCCTTTGATATTTCTTTCCTTTTCTCTTTCCGTGTTCAAAACTACAGATTAAACCTAGGATCCCACATTTGCCAGGCAAGCACTCCACTTCAGAGCTATGCCTCCAGATCTTTTGTAACTTTGCTTTGAGACAGGATCTCAGTTGTCTAGGCTGGCCTTGAACTTGCAGTCCTTTTGCCTCAGCCTTTTAAATAGCTTGGTTTACAGTCCTGTTCCAACAGGTTCAGTAGCCCTTGATTCGGGGGGAGGCAGCTTATTTCCTTGCACTGTTGATGAGTCACACAGAGGCAGTGTGTTAGGTCACCTGAATGCTCACATTAGGGCCTGGCCCAGGCCTTTCACATGATGGATTATGCAGGTTCTGTTGTTGAATATTTTAAAGCCACGGAGCAGGACTGATATACAAATCTCTACCTACTTAAATATACAAATTGATGAATTTGGAACATAGGTGAAACCATGCTCACAGTCTGTGCTCAGAGTTCTCATCACTTTCAAAATGAAATCTTTTGCTTGATCCTTGCTGCATGTCTTATTTCAGCTGACCATAAGGCGTCTGGTCTCATGGACTGTCTCTGGCGGCCACTGCTTATGTCCTCAAGGAAGGCTAATTTGCTCACTTGCTAAGTGCTGAGGGTGGCTGTTCTAGGAAATGGTTGGAAGCTACCAAGTGCCCCCGCCCCTCACTATGTTTAGAGTTTATGGTTTTTATTGTTTTTAATATGCTTTGCTTATACTCTTGTGAACCATTTCTGACTTCCTTAATTTTCACAGGGCTCTAGGTATGCAGCAAATGTGTAAGTTCTTCTTTTTGGCTCTAGTAGAAAGCTGTTCAGGAGCAGCGACTGCAGCCTGCAGAGTCAGCCTTTCAAGCTTTTGAAATGGCAGTCTCAGGAGTTCTACAGGCCTGTTTGGAGGCCGACTTTCTGCTGGATGATGGACAGAATTATAAGCAGTGTGGACGGTGACAAGATAGGAGCCTCATCAAATGTATAATGCTGTTAATAATGCTCAGTATGGACATGCAAATGTCCTTGCCGCATAGTTACCAGGAGAGACTGTCTTCCTGGAGCCTGAAACCTAAAAATTTCAGGCAATTGTTATACAACCATTGGTCCTCAAAGGATCCCAGGAATTGAGTTATAAGGCTGAGCAGCAATTTCACTCAGTTCCATTCATAGACTTTTTGTGTAGTTTCAGTTCTTCAGACACATTATAAAGCACCCAAGAGCATTGAATAAGGAAATAGCGAAAAGAGAATGCATTGGGTGGTAGGTAACAGAGTTACAATTAGCAAAGCAGATAGAAGGATCGAGTCTTAGAATCTTTGCAAAGGCTGTGTAAAGTCCTGGAATGGGGGAGAGGGGCTCAAAAATAATAAGAGCCATACAGGAAAGATGCATGCGGAAGGAAGGGACTGGAGTAGCCTTTGTTTAGAAGAATGTAAATTGGAAGGAAAATGAAGGGAAATGTAATTAGGCTTTTGACTCAGTTCCTCGGGCCTAATTAGTTTTAAAGACAAAAGATTCAGAATCCAGAATTGTGAAGAGTGAAATCCAATTCTTCCATTCCTTACCTATTTGAGTGTGGGAAAGTTACTTAGCCACTCAGTTCCTTGTGATATGTGAGAATTCAATATTTTAGCATCTAGAAAGTTCTTAGAATGTTTCACAGCATGCCATAAGTACTATTAACTGTATGAATTGTAACATTATATAATGGTGGGTAGCTCTCAAATCACAAGGGCAGGGTGTCAGTTATACGTGTACAGATGTAGGGTTTGGTCCTTCTTGAGGGACTTTTCAAAAACAATACCCAGAAAAAAAGTACTAAGTTGATAGAGCTTGCGAACCAGAATTATGAGGGATCCGTATTGACTGCTAACACCACCTAGTATATAATAATCGATTAGATACAGCTTGGTGGAAGGATTCTAGGGTTTCGCATGAGGTCGACCTGCAACTTTCCTATTATAGCTGCTCTTCAGTGACTTGGTAAAGACATCCAGGGTATGCTTACCAGAGGAGGTACATATGGGCTCAAGAATCTAGATGCAAAATGATGCTGGTCTAGTTTTATTTCTCTTACTATTATAAAATATCCTGGAAAAGAATGACTTAGGAGAGAAAGGGTTTATATTAGCTCAAAATTCCAGGTTAGAGTCAATCCCACCAGGGAGGTCAACACAGTCAGAGCCCAAAGCAATGGCTACTACCTGCGTGACCCTTGCTTGCTTGTGTCAGCACAGTTCTTCCACTCTTACTGAGGTTGGGACCTCCTATCTAGGGAATGATGCCACCCACAATTGGTTGAGACTTGTCACATCAATGAACTTAATTGAGGCAGTCCCCAAAGACATGCCCACAGGCCAAAACAATGTGGACACTTCTTTGAGGCTCTTCCTAGGTTTCTAGGTCGTCAAGTTGATGATCGAACCTGACCACCAAAGACGCTGCTCAGCTCAAGCCCCCTCCTGCTCCTCTCTCCACATAACTAACACTCTTTCTGCTGTCATGCTGCAATTCTGCCATGCCCCTGTGCACCCTTCCTCTTGTTTTCTCTTCTTTCTACAGCTTAGGAATAAGCTTACCTTTGGTGGGCAGCACAACAAAGCTCTAGAGGACCTTCAGTAGCCTCCTGCTGGGAAGTCAAGCCCAGAGAACAGCCTGCTTCTGGAGGCCCAAGTCAGACTCAGGCTTTGCTGGCAGATCCTGACTTTGCCTTGGTTAGCACCTGTGAACACAGGGCTTCATTGACACACACATCTTCATTACACACTGAGCCAGGTGCTGCTGGTTTTGTGAAAGCAAGGCCCACTCACCACTGCATCGGGGACTCCTTGTACTCTGTGCTGTCCACAACACTTTGCTCTGCAGTCTCCTGTGTTAGTAATGAGGAAGGGTGCCTCAGTTAAATGTTTATTGAATAGACTGAATTAGGCATGGAGCAACCACAATACTATGTTATTATTCCCATACACTGCTTTCAGTTCTATTCTGCCTTTTTCCATGCCCGGTACAGGGGCTTATCTGGGACATAAACTGTAGATCTTCTTGTACTCTACAGATACTCAAGCTGTCTGTCTTTAGAAATTAAGAAATTGAGAGTAACTTAATTCAAGACTTCCTTTCAAACTCTTCTTGTTTCTGCTCAGGCCGATTCTGCCCACTGGTCAGGACCAGGATAGCCTCACTCACAAATATTCATTGTGTTTTTGATCTCTTTCAGGCACTTCTGCATTTTGGGTACAAGCCAAAATGATAATATCCCTACCTTCACGGAATGTATATTGAAACAAAGTGAGGCAAATTACACTAATACAAATATATCTGAAAGTGATAGGGGCTCTGGGGGAAGAAAAGCAGAAAAGGGAAATGGGGACTACTAGAAAGGTGGTTTGCTATTTTATATAGAATGATCAGCAAGCTCTTTTTTATGAAGTGACAGCTGAAAAGAGGCCTTGAGGGAAGCGAGTGAGTGTGCCATAGAGAAAGAGGAAGAAAATCTTAAGTAAAGGAGATGCAGCAGTCAGTGGCCCAATGAGCTCCTCGGCTGCCAGCAAAGGCCACATGGAGGGTACTGAGGAAGGGGTGAAGGCCAGTAGCCATGTCGAGTGAATAGATTGCAGAAGTGGGGGAACACACTAGAAAGGGGGGATATTAATTATCTCCATGTTTGCAAACTTCACAGTGAATGTTATTCATTCTTTTTGTCTATAGATGTTTTGTTTTTAAAACAGCAAAGACCAAGGGTTTAGGCTCAAATGTATATGACCTTGGATAATCCTTTATGTCTTTCCCCCAGACATTTCCTGGGAGTCTGAAACAAAACTCTTAGCTTTCTTTAGAGTAAGGATCCCCTACATTCCTACATTTCTGTGATCTAGGTTTTTACTGTATCACTTGTAATTCTGCCAGGTGTCCCTCAGGAACAACTCTGTGATCTCCTTTGGGTATCTTAGCAACCCATTGACAATAATAGCTTCAAAACCACTCAAATCCTATATATGACTTTTATAAAGACAATGAAATTTGACCCCCAGAGAGGTTTACACCCATGTTCACAGGAATGTTTTAACTTTATGTCTGAGTAACTCTCTTTCTTTCTTAATCTTCATGCTTAAGCCTATATTTAAGTATCTTTATTAACCCCCAAGACATCAGAAAAGAAAACAGGAGAGAAGGAAGGAATAGAAAGGAAATAGAGAGGCCAGTTCGGGGTTACTAAAGTACTTTAGGTGTAAAGTGGTGCTATCTTAACCCAACCAGGCAGATGGGCCATAGCCGTAGTCTGGGTTTCTTCTTTAAATAAAGCCAGTGTGGTTTATTGATGTGTTTTATTGGAGAAGAAAAATAAAGAGGATGCTAGACAGCTCCACAAACAACTGGACTGATGGATCTGCCATTCATTGAAACAAGTAAAGGTTCCAGAAACAGTTATTTGGAGCTGGCGAAAAACAATTTGATTTTGGATTCCTTAAGTCTGAGAAATAGTTGCAGGACGTCGCCTGGAGATTTAGATTTGGAAACTATTGTCCTGGAGGTGATTTAACGATACTCAGTGTAAAAGAACTGGGGGGGGGGTGCAGCTGGATTGTGTTGCTGCTTGTCACAAACTCTGCTCATGCTTCCAGGAGTGGACAAAGAGATGTAGGTTTGGGGAAGAAGGAGACACTGGAGGAGGAACCAGAGATGAGAAAGGGTGAAGTAAGCGTGATGGTAGGATTTCGGCAGCCCAGTAGTTCTCAGAGGTCGCTGGTCATGAATTTAATGCCAACTAGGCAGCATAGTTTTATTCAGTCACATTGCACAGCCTGAGTACAGATATATTTTTCAAAATAAATTTGATGATGTTGCTTTTCTAAATGGTCAGATTGTTAAATTGCTGTCTCAGTATTTATGCTTGTATCCACAGATTTCTGCTGTGCCTAGTCTTGGTCAGAGAAGCTTCTTATTGGTGTGTGTACCGCTGTGTGTTCCAAGTTGTCCATCCCTATCAGCCGACCCTTCTGCCCTGTCCAAGCCTCAAGGAACATCTCAGAAGAGGGACAAAATAGTCAGAAGATGGGAAGGCAAGCTGTGAAATGCTGTCCTACACGATGTGGATGTGCACACATGAATTCATGACAGCTGCGCTTATCTACACAAGAACCACACAAGATCAAGCCAGTTAAAAATTCTAGCATGGACCAGGGAGGGGACCCTTAGGCCCTGGGTTTAATCGAGGAGCTATTGGCAGTTTGATATTGCTGGGGAGAGTCACTTCTCATTCTTTATTAATACTTTTAAGTAGAATAGTTTATAGATTATTCGAGAATTTCATGCAATGTAATTCAATCATCTTCAGGCCTGCTGCCTCATCTTCTCTTTTTTTTTTAACATTTTTTTATTGATGCTTTGTGCATTTCATACATCATTTTCTGATTCAGTTCAGGCATAGTTCCCTTTCCCTTCAACCCCACCCCCACCGCATCCCAGATCATGTACTCTGCCATATCTGTCCTGCATCTTTCTCTCAGTTTTTTTTTCCCATTTTTTAGCTACAAGTGATAATCCATGAGTACAAGCACCTGTCATGTAAAACCAATTTGCAGGCTGTTGTGCCCAAACCCCCACAGCCCCACCTTCCAGCGGGGGTTGAGGGGTGGTATGTTCAATCAAGTTGATCAAATGAGTATCCAGACTACATTGCTGTAGTTTCACCATTCACCCCAATCGCAGCCCTTACATTCTACCATGCCCCCTCATCCGCAGATTGTTCCCTAGGCTTAGAAAAGGGGCACAGGTGGATGAGAGGCAAAACAGTCCACTCTCTCTGGAGCTGTTGTCTTGGACTCTGGTCAATTCTGGCTGTTTCCTTTCATGGTCTGACAGTTTGTCCAGGAATAACCTTTTGATCCTACTAATGAAGCACAAGCAATTAGATATATAGGTATTTAAACAGCACTAAGTGTTATGGTAGGTTACTTTGGTATAGAAACATATGTTTGGATGGTATGTTAATCCATGAATTACATTTTTTCCTGTTAAATATGACAGGGTCTTACTGTGGCTTATAACATCTCCTAACCTGTAGAGGATGTAAGCTTGTGGCATCAGCCCTGGGTTATTCCTCCAAGGAGAGAACCAATAGCCAATTAGATTTGGGATAAACAGGCATATGGCTGCCTCTGCTGCACAGTATTTCCAGGCAGGTGAGGTGTAGCTGGTGCTGACGGTGGAGTCTTGCTTGACTCAAGGAGACCCGTATTTGCTTTATTAGTTTAGTGGCCTTTGGTAACACTCTCTGGTGTTCCAGAGGCCATCTGTACACTTGCATGTGTGGTCTCAATACATCTTTCCCATGCTAACATCAGGTCTTCGGCAGCAGGGCCTTATCGCCTCTCTTCTTGCAGGTATCCCAGTTTAGAGGCAAGGAGCCTTTACCTTTTGTGGGGCCTTGGATCCCCTGGCCAATATCTCCCTGGTAGAATAATCCATTGCTGATGTCAGAGCTCCTGTATTGATATATTTTGCTTAAGTGCATGCTTGGGCAACAAACTTAATTTTTATGTTAAATCATCTTAAAGAGAATGCTACAAGGTGGTACTGTACAACAGAGAAATTATAGAGAACATTTGTATGTGCCAATCCCAAAGTTATTGCTCTACAGATTTTATGTAAAACAAATGTGGACAACAGTGATTTATATCTCCGTTTAACTCAGATGCATTACCATTTTTATCAGTCTGTAAACCAATGTTGTTTAATATACACATATTTACTTTTACTAAGTCCTAAAACACCATGTATCCTGTAGACAGTGTCTAGGCAAAACTGGGTACTTTTTGAAC
>VZQC01003837.1:310484-336417 GCA_009823505.1 Rhizomys pruinosus
CTTTATCTTTTTTTTTTTTTTTCCCCCTTTCCTCCTCCTTGTTTATGGAGTATTGACTTGTCTAGTTTTCTATTTTGCAAACCACTCTTCTCTTCTTGCTCTGAAGGTTCTCCAAGGAAAGGTCCACGTGGATTCTCACCAATCTCGGGGGGGGTGTGTGTGTGTGTGAATATGCCTGACCTAGCCTGCGCAAAGGTGCAGAGCACTGGCCCGACCCTCTGGCCCGACCCTCTGCCCTGGTGCAAAAGAAAGACATAGGGCGGTCCCGCCCAGAGACATGACCCCCTAGTGCCCCAGCCCCTGAACGAGCCCACCTGCAAAGCTGCTTGCCCAAGTGGCTTCCCGGCAGCCTGCGCAAAGGTGCAGAGCACTGGCCCGACCCTCTGCCCTGGCACAAAAGAAAGAAGTAGGGTGGTCCCGCCCAGAGACACGACCCCCTAGTGGCCCCGGCCCTGGAACCAGCCCACCTGCAAAGCTGCTTGCCCAAGTGGCTTCCCCCTCATCTTCTCTTATATCCGCCTAACCTCTCTCACTTGTGGTCCACTATTTTTTTTTTAAAAAAGGACATTGAGTGAAATTTGTGCTGACCAAGTCAAATACTCTTGGTTATAGTTCTGTCCCCTGGAGCCTGGCCAACCCCTCTAAAAGAAAACTGACTGACACTTTCCCAGCATCTACCACTTTCTGATAGTTCCTCAGTTAAGGCTGGGGCTTCTTGCCCACCTCTTCCCTCCATGATGGACTTTTTGTCTAGCTTGGTCTTGTGTATGTTGTCACAAGCTCTGGGAGTTCATATGTGTATTTACCTTCTGTATCTGGAAAACATGATTTCCTCATATCCATCTACCACCTTTGCTCTTACATTCCCTTTCCCCCCTCTTCCATAGAGATCCCTGAGCCTTGGGAGGAAGGAGAGGGTATAATACAGATGCTCCATTGAAGGCTGAGCTCCCTGCCATTTCTTATTCTCTGCATTTGACCAGTTGTGGGTCTCTGTGTTAATCACCATCTGCTACAAGAAGCTTCTGTGGTGAGAATTGAGAGATGCCTTAAAATATGGGAACAAGGGGCTGGAGAGATGGCCTAGCGTTGGGAGCACCGACGCTCTTGCAGAGGACCCGGGTTCGATCCCCAGCACCCACATGGCGGCTGAGAACTGTCTGTAACTCCAATTCCAGGAGAACTCCAGTTCCAGGGGAATCCGAGACCCTCTTCTGACCTCCGCGGCATTGCACGACACGGGTGCACAGACCTGCATGCAGACAGTACATTCATACACATACAAAAATAAATAAATAAATAAATAAATAACCCCCCCAAAAAATATGGGAACAAAGAAGGAGTCATTAGAAGTTGGTTTAATACTACGTATATTTAGCACCTGAAGAGATCCCTCAGCAGTTAAGAGCATTGGCTGCTCTTACAGAGGACTGGGTTTGATTCCTAGCATCCACTTGGCGACTAACAACCATCTGTAACTCCAGTTCCAGGGGAATTCAACACTCTCTTCTGACTTCCGCAGGCGCTGCATGTCATGGGTTCACTTATATTGATGCAGGTAATACATTCAAATATATATGTACATATATATATATATATATTAAAATATTCAAATTAAAAATAAGAATACTATGTACATTTAGCAAGATATTATTAGTTAGACTTTCCTGTAGCCTGTGTACTGTCTAGTCACAGGTTCTCAGCCCTGATAATGGTGCCAGATATGGGATCCATCTTGTGAAGGGGGCCTTACATCTTGATTAGAAAGTGGTTAGCACAGCAAGAGTATCACTTACTCATCAGTGGACAGATCTTGCCAGGCCATTTGTGATGTTTACCTCTCAGGGTTCTTAGCTGGGTAAGGTATAGATTACTTTTTCTTCTGATAACATGCATAGCATCTTTTAGTGGTATGAATGAGGAAGTAGAAAAGGAGCTTCAAGGTCAGGACCAGCTTGACTTTTCCATGTTTGTTCTGTGACCCACGTGTAGTGTCTTTAGCAATTGGGTCTCACAGTTAAGTTCCAGGTGAGAGTCAAGAGCCATGGTAACAGCCAGTATTATATGAGACATCCTTGGTCAACAACTCCAAAAGAGGAAGTCTATTCCTGGCATTCAGTGCTTTATCTGCTAGCCTGTGGTGTCTGGTAGCGGTATAGTCCCCATTATAGGGTAATTCCACATATAGTTTAAGAAGTTTCTACACTGAGGTTTCCATATGACTTTTTCAAAAGTCTTCCTTTCATTTAAAGATGGTTAGAATGACCGTGCCTCATCAGTCGCTCTCGGGAGCCTGGACACACCAGCTCCTGAGAGGCTGAGTACATGTGATATTGGCCTCAAAATTCTGAGCTCAGGATTCGGGAAATAAGAAAGAAAATAAAATTGGAGAACCAAGATGGCAAGGCATGGCCATGTGCCCCAGGGCAATGGTGATAACAGCACAACAGACTGTGGGGTAATTGGCCCGAGGTAATGAACCGCAATGAAGATGACAAGGATGCTGAGATTTCTGTGCCCCTTGGACCCAGCCATGCACTCCTGTAGGGCCTGGGATGCAGTGAAGGTGAGGAATATGAAGTACTAAGCAGCTTCATGTTTCAATCAAAAGACTTATAATGTGACTCCAGGAAGAAGAAGTCTCCAAAATTCAAGCTTGCATGTAGCTGTTGCCTATCAGTGCTTCACAAAATCTAAAATGCTCTTTCTTAAGCATAAATAGAATTATGTGGACAGAGTGACAGAGAGGAAAACGGGAAACATCATAATTGAAATTATGACCCCTCCCATGAACCTGATGCTGTGGTCCCTTTCTGTGAACTGGAGCTGTGGTTGTCTTCCTTGAGTCTGGAGCTGTGGTTCCCTCTTGTGGTCCCCTTCTATGTGACGTAGCTGTGGTTCCCTCCTAAGAACCTAAAACCTAAAACCTTAGTCCCTTCTATAAGCTGGAGCTGTGGAGTCTTTCTGTGAGCCTGGAGCTGTGTCCATCCCATGAGCCAGAGCAGCCATCCCCTCCTGTCAATCTGAGCTGTGGTCCCCTCCATGAGCTTGGAGCTGTGGTACCCAGCCATGAGCTACAGTTCCATATTCCTTGGGTGGGAGGCTGATGGTGGAGCAGACTGGAGGATAGAAGATTTCCTGATGTTGGGCTGTAGTTTCAGCTTTCTGTGAGTGGCTACATTCTCCACAATCCGCTCCCAAAAGGTCCCAGGTTATATGACAGTAGCTTTGCTGTGATGATCTTAGGCTAAGACAGGGGAGAACTGTGTCATTTGTAGATTCTAGTTTTGTGAGTACTGATTCTCAAAACATTTACTTCTTGCTTCCCTTTATTGCCAGCTGTGTTCTTTCCTCTGCAGGTGGTTCTGGGCAGAGGGCTTAATGTTGGACCTTTCCTATTCCCAGGCAGTAAGAGATTTTCCCATTATTTTTCTATTACTTTCCTACAGTCCCAGTGTACCTCCACTTGTTTCCTACAGAAAATATAAATCACCTAATTGAGTTTCTAAAGATAAAAATCACAGTCTGAAAATAAGTGGTAGGTCGATTCTAGAGCCTGTTAAGAGATTCACTCTGTAATTACTGTATATGGGTGGAAGGTATGTATTCATATTTTAAAGTAATATAAAATTAAAGGGGAAAATGTGAATTCCTAAACATATTTTGGAGTTAACATACAGTTTATTCTCAGAGTTCATAATTTTGATACATATATAATGATTATCTGACATATATTGGGAGGGAACTATAACAAATACTCGGTCAAAGAACTGACTGATAGAGTTAAACTCGGCCCAAAACAACAAGCCTCTGCAGTGAAAAACTTTGGAAAGACTGACAGAAAGATGCAAGACATGTATGGCAGCAGGCATGAACTGGGGTAGGGTGGGGGGCAGGGGGAGGGGAATGTGTCTAAATTGGACTGATAAGATAATGTATGAAATACACAAGTCATCAGTAAAAGTATTTAAAAAATAACAGTCTGGACAGTTTTCAAAAAGTCTTCATGACTTTTATCATAAAGGTATATTGGAGTTTGTTGAAAGTGTTTTGTGCATCCAATGAGATAATCATGTGGTTTCTGTTCTTAAGTATATTTATGTGGTGTCTATTTTCATCAGAGAGATAGGCCTACAATTTTCCTTTTTGTTAGGACTTTGTTTGGTTTTGGCATCAGAGTAGTATTGGAATCATAGAAAGAATTTTGGAATGTTCCTTCATTTTTGAAAATTTTATGGAATAACTTGGGAAGTATTGGTATCAGTCCTTCCTTGAAGGTCTGGTAGAATTCTGTGCTGAATCCAGCTGGCCCTGGGCTCTTTTCAGTTGAGAGATTTCTAGTACTGCTTCTAGCTCATCGATGGTTATGGATGTATTTTAATTGTTTATTTCACCTTTGGTAGGCATGTATGTCTAGGAGCTCATTCATTTCTTTTAGAATTCCCAGTTTAGTGGAATGTAGATTTTAAATGGCATGTTCTTATGATTTTCCAAACTTCCTTAGGGTCTGTTGTAATTTTTTTCCTTTTAATCTTTGATTTTATTAATTTGGATCCTCTTGCTTTTTTCTTTTAGTTAATTTGGCTAAATGTTTGCAAATCTAGTTAATATTTTCAAGGAATGAACTTTGATTTTTATCAATTCTTTATACTATTGGGATTTTTCATTGCTATTTAATTAATTTCAGCCCTGTTTTATTTATCTTTTCCTATCTGTTCTTTTTAGGTATTGTTTGTTTTTGCTTTTCAAAGGCCTTCAGTTACATCAGCAGTCTTTAATATGAGATGTTTCTAATTTTCTGACTAAGGAAGAAAGTGTTATCAACTTCCCTCTTGAATTGCATTTGTTGTGTCCCCATAGAATTTTGGTAAATTGTGCCTTCATTTTCACTCAATTCTAGGAATATTTAATTTTTCCTTTTGATTTCTCCATGACCCAATTTTCATTTTATTCCTTGTTGCTCAGTTCCCATGTTTTTGTACTTTCTATTGATATCCATCTTTATTGATTTGCGGGCAAGTAGAGTACAGAATATTATTTTAATTTTCCTGTATTTCCTGAGAGCTTCTTTGTGTTCTGATATATGGTCAATTTAGGAAAAAGTTCCATGGACTGCTGAGAAGAATGTGTTTGGGTGTAATGTTTTGTAGATATCTGTTAGGTACATATAATTTATAGTGTCATTTAACTCCTGAGTTTCTTTAATTTTTCCTGAAGACTTGCCTATTGATGACAGCAGGGTATTGAAGTCACATACTACCACTGTATTATGATTAATCTGTGATGTTTAGATTTAATGGTATCATAAAAATGAAAGTGTGGGACTGGAGAGATGGAACAGCGGTTAAGAGCACTGACTGCTCTTGCAGAGGACCCAGGTTGGATTTCCCCCTCCCACGTGGTGGCTAAGAACGTCTTAGGCCAGGTGTGGAGTCGCACAACTTTAAACCCAGCACTTGGGAGGTAGAGGCAGGTGGATTTCTGTGAGTTCAAGGGCACCCTGGTCTACATAGCAAGCTCCAGGCCTGCTAGGACTAAAGGGAGACCATTCCTAATAAACAAACAAACCATAAAATAAAATGTGTCTCTTTGCTTGGTTTGTATATGTTTAGAGTTGTGATATCCTGTTGGACTTTTCCTTTAAAGAGTATGAAGTTTTCTTCCTTATCTCTTCTAACTAGTTTTGGTATAAAGTTTGTTTTGTTAGACTGTAGAATAGCTACACCTGCTTATTTCTTAGATTCATTCACTTAGAACAACTTTTTCCATCCTTTTACCTTAAGACGGTGTCTGTGATTGATGGTGAGGTGTGTTTATTGGAGGTAGCAAAAAGATAGACCTGTTCTATAATCTAATTTGCTAGTATGTGTCTCCTTATCAGGGAATTAAGGCTATTAATAAAATATTTATTAATCCCGTCATTTTTTTTTTTTTTTTTGCTTTTGTGGTATTTTTTTAGGTCTCTTTATTACTTGTCATAGTGTGGGTTATTTCTTCTTTTTGACCACTCAAATGCTTTTTTTCCTTCTTTTCGCATTGAAGTATTCCTTCTAATGTCCTCTGTAGAGCTGACATAGTAGTCATCAAGTCATTTAATTTGTTTTTATCATATGAAGTATTATTTTCCTTCAACTTTAATAGATAGTTTTGCTGGGTATAATATTCTGGGTTGACAGTTGTGGTCTTTCAGGATTTGGTGCACATCTTTCCTTTTTTTTTAAGGCAGACCCTGATATTTATGTCTAAATATCAGGTCTTCTGCTTGACATCTACAGTCTGGTGTCTGAAATGGCTTGGTCAGAGAACTTGGAACAGGATTCTCCAGGAATGTGGACAGATTATGGACTTTAAATATGGATGGAACAACTGGAGGGCCCCAGTCATTTATGTCTAAATATCAGGGCCTACCTTAAAAAAAACCCTCCTTCTTCAGATCACATCTCCTTTAATCTAGCCCACAAGCATGGCCACTAAACTCTATTATTGGAGAAAATGAGGGTCTGTCTTTATAAGTGACTTCACCATTCTCTCTTGCAGCTTCCAATAACCGTTCTTTATTTTGGGTTTCTAATGTTTAAACTATAGTGTGTCATGGAGAATTTCTTTTCTGATCCTGTCTAATAGTCTATGTTCTGTAGGTTTCTTGTGGATGAGCATCTCTTTCTCTGGGTTTTAGAAATTTTCTTCTTTGATTTTACTGAAAACATGTTTATGTCTTCCTTATGGTATTAATTTGAATGTTAGATTATTTCATGGTGTTCCCAGTCTCTCCCATGTTCTTTTCATAATTCTTTTTTTTTTTTTTTTTCTTTTCGAGATGGGGCCTCCTGTAGCCCCAGCTGGCCTGGAGCTCACTCTGTAGACCAGGCTGGCCTTGAACTCACAAAGATCTGCCTGGCTCTGCGTCCCAGATGCTAGGATTAAAGGCGTGTGCCACCATGCCTGACTTCATAATTCTTTTTTTATTTTTATTTTATTTATTTATTTATTTATTTATTTATTTATTTATTTATGTATTTATGTATTTATTTATTTTTTGGTCTTTTCAAGACAGAGTCTCCCTGTAGTCCCAGCTATCCTGGAACTCACTCTGTAGACCAGGCTGGCCTTGAACTCACAAAGATCCACCTGCCTCTGCCTCCCAAGTGCTAGGATTAAAGGCGTGTGCCACCCCATAATTCTTTTTTTAAATAGTTCATTGGCCTTCACAGAATAATTGAATTCTACTCTGTCTTCTGCCCCTGATTTTGTTTTCAACATGATCCATTCTGTTTCTACCGAGGTTTTTTTATTTGTCTTATTGAGTTTTGCCTTTCCAGCATAATTTAAGGTTCTTTTTCCATCACTTCAATCTCTGTATTTCTTGAATTGACTTCCTCATTTCATTTATCTCTTTGTCTTTATTGCCTTCAAGTTGTTTGACCATAACTATAATCATTATTTTTGATTTTTGGTTTGGAAGTTCTTCTGGGTCATTTTCATTAAGGATCATTGCTATGGAATTTGTAATTTTTTGAGGAGATATGTTATTTTATTTTATTTTTGGTGTGTATTTTTTATTTCTGCCTTGGGATTTGCCCAACTGGAGTTAGTCTGTCCTTTTGTCTTTTCTTTTCCTTTCCTTTCCTTTTTTCTTTTTTTCTTTTCTTTTCTTCTTTTCTTTTTCCACTCACTTCATCTTCTGTCAGCAGAGGTATTTATAATGTTTAGGAAGGGGCTAGTTCTTGGAAGGGTTGGGATATTGATTTCTCTTGTTTGTTTCATTCTTAGGGATACAGCCTCTAACCTAGGTCTTCTGCTTGACAGCTACAACCTGGTGTCTGAAATGGCTTGGTCAGAGAACTTGGAAGAGATTTCTCCAGGAATATGGACAGATTGTGGATTTTAAATATGGTTGGAACAACTGGAGGGCCCCAGTCATTTAGGAGGCAAGGCTCTGGTGAGTTCTGAAGGTGTGTGTGTGTGTGTGTGTGTGTGTGTGTGTGTACGTGTGTGTGTGTGTGTGTGTGTGTGTGTGTTACAAAGTTTCTCAGATGTTGGAAGAGTCTCTGGTGTGGATTGGCTTGAGGATCTGACAAATCATAAAGGGAGAGAAAGGTGGTGGGTCCTAGAAAGTGGAAGTGGTGAGACTTTGGGGTGATAGGAGGGTGCACTCAGCCTTCCTGCATCTTCCCACCACATGGAGCACTTGGAGAATTCCTGGTGTGATGTAGACAGTTTGTGTTCTGGCAGTCCCAAAGGGAGGGAGGGGGCAGGAGGAGGAGGTAGTGGTCCCTAGCAAGTGAGACAGCAGGACTTTGGGATAATGGCAGTAGGGTGCAGGCAGCCTACCTGGGTCTATGAATCAAATGGGAGACTGGGGAGTTCCTGGTGGGGAATGGGCTCAAATCACCTTTCTTTAGGATTGTGGACACAGGTAGGTTTCCCATGTTCCAGTCAGCAATCTCATGCCCATCCTCATATGGGCAGCAGTAATTGGATTCAGTGGGATGACAGATAGATGATAGATAATAAATACATAGATACATAGATACACAGATGATAGGTAGATAAAGAAGGACATGAAGTTGGGAGATAAATGTGATGGGGAGTCCAAGGGAGAGTTGGAGTTGGGCGTGAGTGATAGAGAGCACCTCCATGTGATCCCTTGATTTTCTCTAAAGCATAGCCTCAGATCTCTCTAAATTCTGAATTCTTTGTCTTTAAAAAGATTAATGTGGTGCTGTAGAGATGGCTCAGCAGTTAAGAGCACCAACTGCTCTTGCAGAAGACCTGGGTTCGATTCCCAGAACCCACTTGGCAGCTAAGAACCATTTTTAAACTGGGTGTGGTGGTGCATGCCTTTAATCCTAGCACTCGGGAAGCAGAGGCAGGTGGGTCTCTCTGAGTTCAAGGCCAGCCTGGTCTAAAGAGTGAGTTCCAGGCCAACTGGGCCTATAGGGAGACCCTGTCTAAAAAAAGACAAAAAAGATTAATGTAAAAAATTTTAACTACTTTTGAACTTTTTATTTGTGAATAAATTTCAAAGTTACAGAAAGATTTATAGAATCTTCCTATATTCATCCTTTTTGCCTAATATGCTTTATCAACAGTGTGATCTTACTCTGTAGATAGACAAAACCACTTCTGTTTCTTTAAGCATGCCAATACGCATTTACCAAGAATAAGTAGATTCTCTTACATACTGAAGTTGGCAGTTATGGCTTTTAGAGATTTTCATTAATATGGTTATTTAATCCATTATTTCAGATTCCAATTTAGGAGTATATCTAACAGTGCCTTTAAAGTGGACCCAACCTGGATCAGATACCAACTTGTTATATCTCAACAGTATAATATAATCTGCAGCAGTCTTCATAATTTTATAATATTCCCATTTTGCAGAATTATTTTTTAAAGAATATAATATTCACATTTTAGGTTTGTTTAACATTTTCTTGTGATCAAATTGAGATTAGTTTCTGTAATTATAATATTAATTTTAATAGGTACAATTCAGTTGTAGTTAGCATTAATATATTCATAAGATTGTGCAGCAGTTTCTACTACCTACTTTGAATACATTTTTTTATCATTCCTAAATGAAATGTTTCTCCTGCTGTTTACTCCCTAATAGTCTGCCCCCTGGAATTCATTGCTATATTGTTTCTTTTTACATTTGCTCATGTTGCACATCTCTCATAAATATTATGATATATTTATATCATCGTTTTTATATCTGATTTGACTTAGCAAAATTTAAACTTTTTATTTAAGAACCCATGGACTTTTTGCACTGTCCACACACATCTCACTGTGGGGCCATCCACTGGAGTATGATCAATCTACCAGGAGCTCTCCCTAAATACACTGACTCTCCCTTCCTAGCAGCCATCAACCATCAACAAACAGCTCAGCAGTTAGGAGTGGGGCTGGTGAGTGTGAGCCTCTCCCCCATTCCATGCTAGAATGTTGACTCACTTAATGTTGTGCAGGGCTAGTATAGGCAGCCCCAGCTCCTGTGAGTTACTGAGTAATGGTCCTGTCCAGAAGTCACTCCTTTACAGCAATCTTCCCCTACCTCCAATCTTTTCACCTTGTCTCCCATGATGGTCCCTGAGCCTTGGAGGTTGGGTTGGTAAAGATGTCTTATTAAAATGTGGTACGTTTACACAATGGAGTTCTATGCAGTAGTATAGAAAGATGACATCGTGAGCTTTGCAGGAAAATGGCTGGAGCTAGAGGACATCATGCTGAGTGAAGTAACACAGTCCCAGAAAAACAAACGACGAATGGTATCCCTCATCTATGAATGCTAGTGCCAATTACCTAGTTGTAAGTATTTCTTGTGCATGGCCCCTGAGCTTTTGTCCAAAGCAGTTGGGAGTGATGCATATTGTAAACAACAACAACAACAACAGAAAGGACTGCATCAAAGAACCGACTGAAACACTGAACTTCTTCTCAAAACAGTCAACTTCCACATGGAGAATATTGAGAAAGACTGAGAAAGAGATGAAAAGCATGTTTGGCAGAATGCATGAGCTCTGGTGGGGTGGGGGGATGGGGGGACATGGGTCTAGATTTGATAAAAAAATATATATAAATAAATTAATTTTTAAAAAGATGTCTTATTTGTGCCTGGGGACTCTGTAATCACCTATTTTCTATATTTTAACACTTTCTGAATTAACTACCATCCACTGCATAAGAAAAATTCTCTGTTGATGTCTGAGAGCTGAACTAATCTGTGGGTAGAGAGATAAAATCTTAGGTACTTGATAGGATAACTATTTATCAAAATAATAGCAGTACATTCGTCCCTGGGTTATAAGTTCCCCAACATGGGTTATTGACTAGATTTGTAGTATCAGCCATCTGTTCCTTTCTGTGAAGTGGGCTATTAATCAATAAGTTAATAAGATCAGTTATTCAGTTAATACATGGTTGGTTACCTCCATAACATTCATGCCATTATTACATCCATGGCATATCTTGCCATGCCCATTACTATTGAAGTTCACAGCATTCACAACAGAGTAAGACCATTGATGACTTTTCCTCTCAACAGTTGGCATGGCACCTTCTAGTATTGTGAGAACTCTCCAGCAGCTAGGGAGCTTTCTGATATAAGTACTGACTTTATTTCTCCATGTCTTGTGACTAATATGTGTGACAATCTTTAGCAACATGATTTTACCATCAAGTTATTGTGAGTTATCAAGAGTCATGCCAGTAGCCTGTATTGTTTTGGGGTCTGTGGTCACCTGTGATCAACAGCTTGGAATGCCTAGGCACTAGGCTTTTTACTTGTCATTGTGTTAGTATGGTGTTTTACAATTTATCCTGTAGTAGATATTAGTGCTTTACACATAATAACATACAGCAGTAGGGTAGCCACAGTGCTTTACATCCTACTAAAAAACAGATGAGGGTTCCGATTTCCCTATATCCTGACCAACACTTAGTCATGTCTTTTTATTTTAATTAAATCCATCCTATTCGAGAGAAATGGCATCTCATTGTGATTTTGATTACATTTTCCTAATGAGTATGGTATTCAACTTGTTTTCCTTTGTGTATTGGCCACTTTCGTATATTCTTGAAAAAACACTTATGATTTTTGCTCATTTTAAAATTCAGTTACTTATCTTTTTATTGATAAATTGTGTCATATATTCTAGATGCTAGGGCCTTATCAAATAGGTTTTTCAAACTCTTTCTATTATTCTGTGTGTTCTTTTTTCACTTTCTTTTTATGTAGAAATTTATTTTAAATGATGTGTGTGTGCCTGTGTGTGAGCATGTACGTGTGTGCAGGTGCCTGTGGAAAACAGTATCTTCTGGAGTTGGAGTTAACACCCCAATGTGAGTGCTGAGAACTGAACTTGGGTCCTCTGCAAGAGTAGCAAGTGTTCTTCACCAGTGGGCCATCTCACTTTTGCCCCTCTCTTTATTTTTAATTTTTTAATTTATTTATTATTTATTTTGTGTATGAATGTTCTGTCTGCATGTAGGTCTGTGCACCCGTGTCATGCAATGCCGCGGAGGTCAGAAGAGGGTGTCGGATTCCCCTGGAACTGGAGGTCTCCTGGAATTGGAGTTACAGATGGTTCTCAGCCGCCATGTGGGTGCTGGGGATCGAACCTGGGTCCTCTGCAAGAGCAGTCGGCGCTCTTAACTGCTAGGCCATCTCTCCAGCCCCGCCCCTCACTTTCTTGATAGTGTTCTTTGATGAATAAAAATTACTGATTTTGATGAAATCCAATTTATTTTTCTTTGGCTAATTTTGCTTTTGGTGTCATAGCTGAGAAACTATAGTTGAATAAAAGGCTACAGTGGTTTACCTCTACATTTTCTTCTGAGTTTTAGAGTTTCGACTCTTACATTGAACTAATTACTATATGTCAAAGGCATTGGTGTGCATATGTCATCCCAGAAGTTTTTATTAGCTTTTTGAAAACACTACTGAATTTTTTCCCTAATGAACTGTGTTTTCACTATTGATAGAAGTCAATTGGCTATAAATTTGTGGATTTATTATTGTCTCGGTTCTTTCCCAGCTATGTAAGTTATTGCTAGAATTGAACAATATTTAGTACTGTATCTCTGCAGTAAGCTTGAATATTAGGGAATGTGAGTGAGCATTATTTTTTAAGATTTATTTTTGTTAGAGACCCTGTCTTGAAAAGACAAAAAAAGATTTATTTTTGTTATTTATAATTATGTATATGTTTGTGTATCTGTATGTGAGTATGTGTCTGTGAGTGCAGGTGCCTGAAAGACCAGAAATGTCAGATCCCCCTGAAGCTGGAGTTCCAGGTAACTGTGAAACCCCTTATGTCAGTGCTGGGAACAGAACTGAAGGTCTTTGCAAGAACACCACATGCTCTTAACTGGTAAGCCATTCCTTCAGCTCCCAACTTTATGTTTTATTCTCATTTTATTTATTTTATTTTATTTTATTTAAAGTTGAACTTTAGAGTACACATAGCATCAAAGTAACATAAATGAAACTTGTCATACCAAAAAAGCATCAAAATAGTGATACTTTAACATGAAAATTCCATTTTATTCTCCAATTTGTATTGCATCTATATATATATATATATATATATATCAACGGAGTTGGAGGATTTTTTTTTTGCCAAAAGATGTCATGTTTTCTCCAAGGAAGTGTTTGAAGACTCCTCCCTGGCAAGCCCAAACAACCATCAATCCTGCCCCTGTGCTCCACACTGAGGTCCCTCCCCCACCATGGTAACCCAAATGAGGCCCAGCAAGTGTGTGTCCAGTCTTGATCTTCCTGCATTGGCCCCCATGACACAGCCTGGGTAGGCCAACAACGGCAGTCTGCACTCTGAAGAGGCTGAAATCCCAGTAGCCGCTCAGTCCACAAGCTGGATATCTTAGTAGTCCCCATCTGGCATTGAAGGTTTGGAAGATTTTCAAGTTTCATATCTGAAGTACAATTTCTCAGATGTTACTGATTATTTATTTCTGGTTATACTTTCCTTTTGGATGCACACAGTTAGCCCAGATTAACCAAGGTTTTTGTTTTCTCAAGGTCAGTTGAGGATCTGGTCCTCAAGGGTCACTCAGGATTTTCTTTTTGGGGGAGTCCTTGGCTCCTTTTGGCTTTTCAATCACCAGTTCCATCCACTTGAGGACACAGTTAGGTCTTGCTAGACTAGGCTTCTGTTTTTGAAGCATGAGCAGACTTTCCTACTTATATTTTGGACACTGGCTGAAGTCCCATTAGTGGATCTCCAGGACCTCCCTTCACAGGAAGAATGGTGACTCACATTTGCAGGACATTTTAAGAGATGCCCCCATGCATAGTCCCCTGAGACTTAGTTGATCTCTGAGGGCAAGGAACAAAGTTATCCCTTAGGTCCCTGGGCCAAATTGATCTGGGTATTAAGTATGGTCATTAAGCACCCAGAAAGGCTAAGTTACACCAGCCTGATACATCACACCTATACTAAAATTGTATCTTTTGAAAACAAACTGTGTTATTTCCATATCATATTTCTTGATTCACCTTATTCCATTTTAACTTTATGTTACTCTAAAATATGTATACATGCCCACCATCATATACCAAAAATCCATAGTCTGAAAATAAATGGTAGGTTAGTTCTAGACCCTGTCTAGGGGTTCATAATATAAGAGCAGAGTTGTGTTCAGATCATGAGGAATATAACATTAATGTTGCTCAGTTTGACTTACAACTAGGTACTTGGTGCTAGCATCCACAGATGAGGGATACCATTCATCTTTTGTTTTTCTGGGATTATGTTACTTTACTTAACATAATATCTTCTAGATCCATCCATTTACCTGCAAATTTCATGATATTATCTTTCTTTACCACTGCATAGAACTCCATTGTGTAGATGTATCACATTTTCTCTATCCACTCATCAGTTGAGGGGCACTTGGGTTGGTTCCAGCTCTTCGCTATTGTGAAGAGAGCTGCAATAAACATTGCTGTACATGTATCTTTGTGGTAGGATGAGTCTTGTGGGTATATAGCCAGAAGTGGTATGGCTGGGTCAGGTAGTAGGCTTATTTTGAGTCTTTTAAGGGTTCTCCACACTGCTTTCCAAAATGGTTGTATGAGTTTGCTTTCCTATCAGCAGTGGATGAATGTTCCCCTTTCCCCACAACCTCTCCAGCATTTGGTATCATTTGTTTTCTTGATCCTAGCCAGCCTTATCGGAGTGAGATGATATCTTAAAGTGGTTTTGACTTGCATTTCCTTAATTATTAATAATGTTGAACACTTTTTAAGATGTTTCTCTGCCACCTCTATTTCCTCACTTGTGAAGTCTCTGTTCAGCTCTTTACTCCATCTTTTGGGTGAGGCATTTGTTTTCTTACTTGTTTGTTTTTTGAATAGTTTATATATTCTGGAAGTTAGTGTTCTGTCAGATGTATCAACAGTGAAGATTTCCTCCCACTCTGTGGGTTTTCTCTTCCCTGATTGTTTATTTTGCTGTACAGAGAAGCTTTTGAGTTTTATAAGGTCCCACTTGTCAATTGTCAACCTTATTTTCTGAGCAGCTGCTGTCTGATTTAAGAAAGTCTTTTCCTACACTTATGTCTTGTAGGTTGCTGCCAACTTTTTCTTCTATCACCTTCAGAGTTTTGTGTTTCATGTTGAGGTCTTTGATTCAGTTGAAGTTGATTTTTGTACAGGATGAGAGGTAGGGGTTTAATTTTATTCTTCTACAAGTGGTGATCCAGTTTTGCCAACACCATTTGCTGAAGATGCTGTCTTTCTTCCATTGAGTCTTTTTGGCCTCCTTGTCAAATATGAGGTGGCTGAAATTGTATGTGCTCAAGTTTGGATCTTCAGTTTTGTTCCATTGGTCTACAGGTCTGTTTTTGTGCCAGTACCAGGGTGTTTTTATGACTATAGTTTATAGTTTAGAGTCTGGTATAGAGATCCCCCCCATATTGCTCTTTTTACTCAGGGTTGCTTTGGCTATTCAGGGTCTTTTGTTTGCCCATATGAATTTAAGGATTTTTTCCCAAACATGTGAAGAAAGTCTTGGGGATTTTAATTGATATTGCATTGAATCTGTATATTAATTTGGGTAGAATAGAAATTTTTTATGTGTATGAGCATACTGTCTGCATGTAGGTAGGTGCACCTGTGTCATGCAATGCTGCAGAGGTCAGAAGAGGGTGTTGGATTTCTCTGGAACTGGAGTTAAAGACGGTTCTTAGCCACCATGTGGGTGCTGGTAATAGAACCCGTGTCCTCTGCAAGAGTAGTCGGTGCTCTTAACAGCTGAGCCATTTCTCCAGCCCCAGAATGGACATTTTTACTATATTAATTTTTCCAATCCATGAGCATGGGAGGTCTTTCCATCTTGTGATGTCATTTTCAATCTCCTTCTTCAGGGGTTTATAATTTTTGTTGTAGAGATCTTTGGTGTATTTGGTTAGGTTTGTTCCTAGATATTTTATTGTTTTTGAGGCTATTGTGATTGGGAAGGTCTCCTTGTATTCCTTCTTTAGTTACTTGTTTTTGGTGTAAACAAAGGCTACTGATTTTTCTAGGTTAATTTTGTATCCTAACATGTTTTATTCTTAACATTGTTGTAGTTCAATCAGTCATTGAAACATCCACATGAATTTTGGGATTAGTATATCACTTTTTGAATGAAAGGAAACTAAATTTTTAATAAGAGTTTTATTATAAATTTTCTACTTCCTTTGACAAATTTATACTTAGGTATTTTATTCATTTTGACACTCCATTTACAAATGGAATTATTTTCTTAATTTCATTTTGTGGCTTCATATCTAGTGTGTAGAAACTCAGTTAACTTTTGTTATCTTTTACCCTGCCACCTTGCTGAGCACATTTATTAACTCCAACACTTTCTTTTCAGATTGCTAGGATTTTGTATATGTAAGATTATACCATGTGAGAATAGAGATAATTTTATTTCTTTTTCCAAAGTGGTTGTTCTTTCTTTTCCTTTTATTCTCTTTTTGTTCTCAATTGCCCTGCCTAGAACCTTCAACATAAACTTTTTTAATATATTTTTTAAGGGATTCTACAATATAATGACACAGTTGTTTGCAGAAAACATTGATGTTACTCAGTATGTCATACAATTAGGTAATTGGTGCATTTTGCAAGTATCTATGTCCAAATTTTGAACAACCCAAGGTTCCCATAGTCCAGTTGGAGAAGGTTGTATGCACAGGCATGTTGATCAATCAGGAGTCCAGACTATATTCCTGTAGTCTCATGATTCACCCCTATCTCTCCGCAGCCCTTACAATCTACCACGCCTCCTCTTCTGCAGTTTTTCATCATATTCTATTTTAGTCTTTTTTTTACTTCAGTACTTTAGCAACATTTCTGGTTCTTTTGAACTTATTTAAGTTTTATGTATTTATGTTTTTTCCTTTTTTCAATATTTTTATTGTGCTTTTGTACATTTCATATAATAGCTCTTAATTAAATGTAGACCCTCTCCCCATCCATGTCACACAGCTGCCCCCCCCATGTATTCTGCATACATATTAAGAGTCCCATCTGGTAAGCATTTGTACCCAGATATCCTTTGATGCAAGTTCCTCCTCTGGAGTCTAGTCAGCCTATCTAGAGATATTAAGGAAGGTCTCCTGTCCTTCGCCCAGCAGGAATCATTCTTCAGTGGTTCCCAGGCTAAGGCCATCCTGCTGCCCATTTCCCTTGGTCTGCTCTGGGCCCTTGCCTGTTTATGTTGGCATGAGTCTTGTGTTCAATGCCACCGTTACCACAAGTTCCCAAGTGCCATCTTCCAGCTGTCGTTAAGCCTCTGTTTCCCCATGTTCATGGTCTAACCTTGGCTCTTACAATCTTCCTGCCCATTCTTCTGCAATAGATGCTGGGCTGTGGGTGAGTGAGGTTTAATATAGGTGTCCTATCCAAGGATACACACTCTGAAATCTCTTATTCTCTCTTTTTTTTTTTTTTTTTTTTTAATATTTTCGAGACAGGGTCTCCCTGTAGCCCCAGCTGTCCTGGAACTCACTCTGTAGACCAGGCTGGCCTTGAACTTGAAATCTCTTATTCTCTAAAACCTATGCAGTTGTGGCCTTCTGTGGATAGTGTACTCTATTGTATAAGGAAGCTTCACTGGTGAGAGCTGTGAGATGCACTAGTATTCTTTTCACCTCCTGTTCCACTATGTTCAATGAGCCGTAGGTGGAATGGTTCCACTGTAGATATGTGACCTAGGACTGGGAATCTCTCAGACATATAGTCTCTGTGTGTGACAGTTATGGAACTCTGCAGAAACCTCAATCTGTTGCAAAAGGAAGCTTCTTTGATGAGTGGTGTACAGGATACTTGTCACTAAATAAAAGGATTCATATTTAGCTATGGCGATAAATTTCATTTGTCTGTAGATATGATAGAAATAGTGTTTTCTCTAGGATCTATGATCTCTATAGCCCTATACATTTGTCTATAATTACACTTCCACCCATGAGTTCACTCCCATTGAGTGGACTTTAAGCCCAATTAAAAAGCTGTTGATTACTCCCCAGGTAACAGTGCCACTACTGCACCAGTAGAGACAGTATGGTGTGCTAGTCATTATGGCTATTCAACTTTTGTGCTGGGTTGGATCATTGATTGATTTTCTCCCTTAGCAGTTTGCATGGTCTCCTCTAGAACTATGAGAGCTCACCTTCAGGAGAAGGCTTCCAGGGCAGTTCCTACTGCACTGCTCTAAATCCTGTGTCTGAAGTATGTCCTGTCTTCAGCAGTAAGGTCTTACCTTTGAGTTCTGTGAGATAACCAAGGACTGTGGCAATAGCCTGTGTTATTTTGAGAGTCTCTTGGACTACTCTGACTGACCACTCAAAGGGAGGCAAGTCCTGCCTGGCACTGTACTCCTGACATACAGCCTTCAGGTATACAGATGCACTAATGTTCATATACCATATATGTATTTTTCAGGGGGTTCCCAAGACAGTACATTTCCCTCTGGCTTCCCACACCACCCCAAGCTCCACTCATCTCTCTCTACCTCCATACAATCTCCTCCTCCCTCCCCAGTCTTAGCACCCCCATTACCCCCTCCCCACATAACACCCACTTACCCATCCCTCTTCTCCTGAGTTCTCTTCTCCCTTAGCCCCATGGTCTCCTGCATGTCCCTCCTTACTCCCCTCCCAGCCAGACACTCCCCCTTTCCCCACCTCGCCCTAGTAACATCAGTTCCCCTCTATCCCCCTCTCCTGGACTTTTCTTTCCCTTTACTTCTATTTCCTTTCCATTTTCCTGGATCCTGCTGTTACATCAGGATATATACTCACATAAAACATATCAGTGCTACGATCTGCAAATGAGGGAGAACATACATTGCTTGCTTTTTCTGAGTTTGTGTTATTTCACTTAGCATACATTTCTTATTTTTGTTAAAGCAATTTTAGTATTTTTTCCTTATTTTTTTTCTGGCTATTTTTCTCAATTTTGCAATGTTTTCAGGGAATAAATGCATCCACTGTTGCTCTCTAATGCCTTTCTATTCCATTTTATCTCTGCTCTAATTTTTATTTTTTGTTCTTTATATTTATCTTAGGTTTTGTTTGTTCTTTTGGTTTCTTAAGGAGGAAATTTAGTTTATTAATTTAAGATCTTTTTAAATGTACTTACGATTATGGTTGTAAAATGTCCTTCTAGTACTCCTTTGGCTGAATTCACTATTTTGTCATGTTGCAATTTCATTTATTTAATGTTTTATTTCTAATTTATGGTTTGTTCTGTTCTTTGATTCATTGGTTATTTAAACAAATTAATTCAGGAAATTATAATTTAAATTCAGAAAGCCCAGTAGTGGAGATCATTAGATATTTTCCTTAAACATATTAGCAAATAAACTATTAAAGTGTACTACATTTGATAGATTAAAATATAACATGTAGTGGTTGGAAAGATGGTTCAGTGGTAAAGAGCACTGGCTGTTCTTGCAGAGGATCTGGGTTCAGTTTTCAGCACCCACATGGCAGGTAACAACTGTCATAACTGCCATTCCAGGGGATTCAATGCCATCTTCCAATTTCTCTAGCCATTGCATGGCATGGGTACACTTACATTTACATACATGCAGGCAAAAACTCATATACACAATGTAAAAATAGATACAATTTTAAAACTTTCAAACATAAACCAGATATATTCTGCATCCCTGCAATCCCAGAGCTGGGGAGGCAGAGGGAGGAGGATCATCCATGAATTTGTATTTTCTATATAGTGAGTTCCATGTGAGCCATGATCCTGTCTCAGAAAACAAAATCAATAACATAAAATAATTTAAATGTGGGTCTGGAGAGATTCATCTATTAAGAGCACATACACCTTTAATCCCAGCTCTTGGGAGGCAGAGGCAGGCAGATCTCTGTAAGTTCAAGGCCAGCCTGGTCTACAGAGTGAGCTCCAGGACAGCTGGTACTAAAAAGGAAAACCAAAAAAAAAAAAAACAAAAAAAAAAGAGCATTAATATTCTTATGTTTTTATTTCCATATTTATTCCACTGTGTTTAGATAATAATTTTTGTGATTTCAATTAGTTAACTTATTGGGACTTGTTTTATTATTCAACATATAATCCCTCTTTGAAATCATTCCTTATGTACTTGAGGAACAGTTTGTATATTCTGTTCCTGTTGGCCTGTTAGGTCTCCTTGGTCTACAGCATTGTTCAAGACTTCTATTCATTGTAGGAAGTGAGGGTCTGGTGTCTCTATTATTGTCTATATCTGTATATAATGTTTCTTTAACTCTGTGGGGGGAAAACTGAATTTAAGAATTGTACGGACTTCAAACCTTAAAGATTGGAGATTATTAAAAATACAGGAACAATTAGTTCTTCATATCTTCCAAGTAGAGTTTAATTACAGGTCAATAATAGAGTTGTATACTGAACTGGTTGAAGGCAGAGTGACCAGTGTAACCAAGGAAAAGTAGAAAGTAAAAAACCAAGAAATAGTGATCAATGAATGGATCCCATCATGTTAGTGGTGAAAAGGACAGGCGCCAAGGTGGCGATGAGAAGGTTCTATCACAGCCAAGCAAAGGATTCTGTCAGGATGTATGCTGAGTCTGGAACAGTCTCTTCATTTTTTATTATTTAAGAATTTCATGCATGTACACAGTGTGTTTTGATCAAATCCATAAGCCATCCTCTCCTCTCTGGCTCTTATATCCTGCACCACTTATCCCTCTCAATTTCATGAACATTTTTAAACCTCTGGCTCTTACAATCTTTCCACGCCCTCTTCCATGATGATCCTTGATCCTTGGAACCAAAGACAGATGAACTGTTCTGAAGTCTTATACATGCTCTACACTTAAGAAGAAGTTCCAACCTCCTTAATTGTACCCAGTACTACAACAATCAGTTATTTATTTGTGTTCCTATAAGAAGAAGACCTGGGGCTGGAGAGATGGCCAAGCGGTTAAGAGAGCCAACTCCTTTTGCAGAGGACCCGGGTTCGATCCCAAGCACCCACATGGCGGCCGAGAACCGTCTGAAACTCCAGTTCTGGGGAAATCTGACGCCCTCTTCTGACCTCCACGGCATTGCACGACACGGGTGCACAAACCTGCATGCAGACAGTACATTCATACACTAAATAAATAAATAAATAAATAAATAAATAAATAAATAAATAAGAAGAAGACCGGTGGGTTTGATTACACATCTAGCCAGGGGCACTCAAAGCTGAAGATTTGGCTCTGCCTTCAGCACAGAAAGGAATCTCAGCATCTCCATAGAGGTGATTTCTTGTGTGCTCTTCCCAGTTTGTTTCTTTATCCCTGGTTGTGGTGGGTCTTGAATGTCAAATAATACTGAAATTCACCATTTTCTTATTATCTCTGCTCAGTTCTTGAGATTATACACTGGTGATAACATAGTATGATGAAAAGAAGGTTTTGGACTAAGTAATTGTCTAACAGTTACTATGACTAAGGAAGCTACTAGGCCTCGGTGTACGTACACATAAAGGTAACTGCAGATGCATATAGTGTGCGTACCAGAATATGGCAGGTGCATTTATTAAATCTGGGATCGGTGAAGCACTATCACTGTATCTGTGATCAAAAATAATTCTCTTGGGATAGATATATAGATATTGTGAGCGAGCAAGTGAGACAGATTGGTTTACCTCAATTAGAAATGGCAGCTCAAGCACATGTGGAAATTTGACTTTAGGGAAGTCAGGCTTTAGAGGTTTTGTTCCTGAAACTGACCATTTATTTTGCTATACTCAACAGCAATAGCTCCGATACTTCACTGAAAGGTATTCCTGTTCCCAGAAGGTCATTTTTCCTTGTGAACAGAGGTGAATGTTTCTAAGGATTCCTTCACAGGGTGGACATACATCCCTGATAGACCCAGGCTCCCATGGAGTCTCAGTGCCTCTCCTTCCCTTTGCCCTCTCTGCACTCTTCATCCTCATAGAAACAGTGATAGTTTTGCTGTTGCACCTGGATTTTGTTACCATGGTTACAGATGTCATCCCTGGATGGAGGAAAGGAAGAGAGCTGTATTTTTATAAGGGCGAATTATGCTGACATTTAAATTGGAGGCAGCACAACAGAATACAGCTGCTGAGGAGTGAAGAGTGTGTGTCCTCTTTGCAACTGAGATGATGGGAAAACTCTTGCTACCATCATGTGTGCGTGTGTGTACGCGCTGAGGTGTTAGACTCATCCCTTAGTCTGTTATGTGTTCGTAGGAATGGAATTCTGTTTTGGAACAGGTTAGGGGCATTTTCTTTCTTTTTGGATTATATTTATTATTTTTATTTTATGTGTAGGAGTGTATTGCCTGCATGTGTGTAAGTGCACCTATGTCCTGAACTGCCCTTGGAGGTCAGAAGAGGGCATTGTATCCCCTGGAACTGGAGTTAGGGTGGTTGTTAGCCATCATGTGGGTGCTGAGAATTGAACCCAGGTCCTCTGCAAGAGCAGTTAGTGCACTTAAATGCTGAGCCATCTCTCTAGCCCTATGAGGGGCATTTTCTTAGGGAGAGTCTGAAGGCTCAGGTCTGAATGAAGTTTCTCAGTCCATGTTGGTAAAGAGAAATCTATAGTCAGATGTGAACAGGAAGCCATATCTCGAAGTCTGAAGGACATTAGAAGGCTTGCCAAATGGGAGAGCCAAAAATAATGGGAAAGCCGAGAAAGGGGTGTTCCAGGGGAGCAGAGCAGCATCTGACGACACAGTATGTTCCCCTCACAATCTGCTTCTGGGGCATAGGTCCTGTGTGGGCTGATGGAATTTACCAGAAAGCTCTAGCTCAAGGTTCCAATCTCATCTGGACAGTGAAAGAGCCAACCAGTCTGCTGAGCTTCATCTTCTTCCATTTATTTATTATTTATTTATTTATTTATTTATTCCTTTTTGAGACAGGGTCTTCCTGTAGCCCCAGTTGGCCTGGAATTCACTATGTAGACTAGCCTGACCTTGAACTCACAGAGATCCACCTGCCTCTGCCTCCCAAGTTCTGGGATTAAAGGCGTGCACCACCATACCCAGCTTCTTCCTTATCTTTAGAGAAAAAGATGCATTTAAGGATAATTTGGTTGAATGCTTTGTTTGTTTTGTTTTCTAAGTCTAATAGCTTTAAATATACAGAACATCTTCATCCATCAAAGGCGTGTGAAGCTCCTGGCTCTTCAGTGCTGATCAGTTCGTCATCACCTCTCCAGTTCCCACTCTGCTAGGATAGACGGCTAAGTTGCCTGTGGGCTGATGTGCTGCTGTTTTGTTCACCCTCAGAATCCTTACCTTAACTCATCATGCACACTCAGCTCAAGTGTGTCTTCACTGATGGAGAGGATTGGATATGGGATATTGGTGAAAGAAAAGTCTAGAGCCCTGGAAAATGTCTCAGAGTGACTGCTGATCTAGTGAAGGCAGATAGATGTTCAAGGAGTTCTTGGAATTCCTGCCAGTTGCTGGCTCAGTCAGCCAGAGTCCATGAGTGGGCAGATGGAGCAGCTGGTTTGATCATATTTAATCTGCATTTCTGGTACTGAGTCAACTAAGGGCAACTACTTACTCATGTGAATCAGTCAAGACGTGAAGGGTCTGAGACATCCTGGAGATTGGGCTTACAAGCAGGTTTGAATGCACGAAACTTCGCAGACTTATGCTGGTGCATTTACTCTGTGTATACGTGAAAATGAGATTGGTGTGTGGCCAGGTGTATAGGTATGTGTATGCATACTCATTTATAAATAAAAGGTCTCTTGGTGGAGGCATTTAGAAGTCAGGAAGCTTTGGCTATGGGGGCTGAATATTCTTCCTATTAGCTCTGTGATCTCGAGAAAGCAACATTAGGTCTTTCAGCCATAGTTTTCTCATCTGAAAATGGAAATAATTAATCATCTTTCATGGGCATCATTGGGAGGATTATATTCAGTAATTAATATAGAGCATCTGGCTGATGTCTGGTGCAGAAAATGTAATTAACAAATATTTCAGCTCTCATTAAAGTACACACCTTTTCTTCTCCTTGTCATGGTAAGGCATCTTTTAAGTGTGCTCCTTCTCAAACGATAGAGGAGCAAATGACTCTTAAAGCATATCAATAGCTTGGATAGCAGGAATTTTACAGAGCTTTGTACAAGTGTGTTTTTCTATTTACTTTCATAGTGAAGTGGTCAACATGGTCTTGGTGGATGACATGCAGACGGAAAAATTAGAAGGTTCAATAAAAGGAGCCACCATCACAGAATGTAATCTCTGAGTCAAGGCTCTCAAACACTCTTATATGGCCAGAAGATGTGGGGTGACCATATCCTACAATAGTCAAGTGCAAATGAAGTGTTTGCCCTCTCCCCTCTTCTTCATGTTTGGCTGTGATTGGAATGATATCTTGGATCAGAATTGTGTATATCAAAATTCCATTCTGTGTAGACTGGGACCCTTCATCACTTTGTCATTTCATACTTGGCCAAGTAGAGGTATGGGGGGCTCTTGTCTACCTCTGCCCTTGGTTTACAAGTTAATGTGTCTCTACTCTGTAGATCCTATCTCTGGAAGGTGACGGCTTGGCCTGAGCAAGATCCTCCAGTTGGCTAATTCTGAAAGGTGCTTCATACTATTCTTGCAAAGCCTGAACCCCATGTTTAGGACTCACCACCTCTGTCAGAGAGTCATGGACAACCATGGTGTGTATATCTTCAGCAATATCATATAGCAACGCAGCTGGGCCTATGGCCATTCTGGTTAGGCATAGTCATTGCTTTGTGGAGTCCAGAAGCCCAGGGTCAAAAGAGCTGCAGCATTAAGTGCCAACAATAGGATTTAGTAGAGACGCAGGGGAAAATAACTCATCTTCCTGGCTGAGTCAACATCAGAACAGACATGCAGAAGTGCTGCCTTCATCTCTCCTCACAGAATTTCCTTTAGTCATGTAGCTTGACTAATGTCCAGATGGATAGGGGAGGGGCTGGAGCAAAATAATGATGATGACCACAGGCACAATCCAGGTGCTGAGCTACATGCTACAGTAGTACATTCAAGCCTTCCCTGTTACCACCACTTCTCTGGGTAGTAAAAGCAAGAACTCAGAGATTGCTTAGTTTTCACTTTGCTCTCCAGACCTTGGGAAGCATGAGGTTACCTCTGACCCTATCTCATCTCTTATGATAACATGAAGACCAATGAGAAGCTTCTATTCTGTCCATGAATATTCAAGTCTTATTAAATCCAAACATAAACTTTTACTTAATTTTCCTTTTAAGCTTCAATACTGAAAATTTCTATATTTGCTTATTAAAACAACCAATCTTCTGAGTTAATAGGTTTTCACTAGTACATAAAAACATAAAGTTAGGGGCTGAAGAGATGGCTGAGCCATTAAGAGTGCTGACTGCTCTTGCAGAGGATCTGGGTTCGATCCCCAGCACCCACATGGTGGTAGAACCATCTGTAACTCCAATTCCAGGAGAACTCCAGTTCCAGGGGAATCCGAGACCCTCTTCTGACCTCTGCGGCATTGCACGACAAGGGTGCACAGACCTACATGCAGACAGTACATTCATACGCATAAAAAATAAATAAAATAAAAAAACCATAAAGTTATACATATTCTTGGGGTATTAAAATAGGCTTTGAAACATATATACAGAATGTAATATATAAATAAAACTAAGCATATATATCTCTTGAACATTTATCATTGTCTTATAATCAATACTTTTAGAATCCTTTTTTTTGTAGCTTTACGTATATAGCTCTTTATTATCTATGGGCTTTAGTCAGTTTTATTGAGTGAACAAATATATCAATTGTATGTCTGTTCAAAATGTAACCATTCTTATCCTCTAGAATATGCCCATTGTAATCTTAGAGAAGTAAATCTAGAGACATTTGTGAATTCTTTCAAAAGTATATTGAAAAAAGTATGAACTGAAA
>VZQC01003837.1:339548-444513 GCA_009823505.1 Rhizomys pruinosus
GTTTTCAAAGTAAACTGGATATGTGGACCTTAAAGTTACTGAATTTAAACTACAAATTTTAATGTCATTACTGGACACGTCAGCATCAACCCTCTCAGAACAGCTTAGTCACTTTATGAAGGGGCATTTTAAAGTTGTTGTTTAGCAGTGACATTTAATATGGTCCAATTGCTTTTCTTTTTAATATGACAAAAAATGACTAAGGAACAAACACTATTGCTGCTGAATGCCATAACACTGAGTTGTACAAATTGTGATTGAGGAAATGAAAAGGTTTATACTTAAAAAAAACAAACTTCAAGTGGAATAAATTATTCATGAAGCCAAAAAAAAAAAAAGAGAGATTCACATTATAACAGCATAGTTGCTTTCAGATACAAAGGAATATAATGATAAAGTTGCTCAGTTTGCCTGCCAACAGGGGATTTGGTGTCAGCCTCCACATATGAGGGAAACCATTCGCCTTTTTGTCCCCTAGGACTGTGTTACTTCATGTTACTTCACTTAGCATAATCGCTTCGCATTCCATCCACTTACCTGCAAAGTTCATGATGCCATCTTTCTTTACTGCTGCACATAACTCCACTGTGTAGATGTACCACATTTTTGTTATCCAGTCATCAGTTGAGGGGCAATTGGGTTGGTTCCAGCTCTTTGCTGTTGTGAAGAGAGCCGCAATAAATGTAGATGTGCATGTATCTTTGCAGTAGGGTGGGTCTTGTGGGTATATGCCCAGGAGTGGTATGGCGGGGCCAGGTGGTAGGCTCATTTTGAGTCTTTTAAGGGTTCTCCACACTGCTTTCCATAGCGGTTGTACAAGTTTACATTTCCACCAGCAGTGGATGAGTGTTCTCCTTTCCCCACAACCTCTCCAGCATTTGGTGTCTTTTGTTTTCTTGATCTTAGCCAGTCTTATTGGAGTGAGATGATAACCTTAGAGTGGTTTGAATTTGCGTTTCTTTAATTATTACCGATGTTGAACATTTTTTCAGTTGTTTCTCAGCCATCTTTACTTCCCCACTGGTGAAGTCTCTGTTCAGCTCTTTATTCCATCTTTTGAGTAGGTCATTTGTTTTCTTACTTCTTTGTTATTTGAGTAGTTTATATATTCTGGATGTTAATGCTCTGTCAGATGTACCAGTGGTGGAGGTTTCCTCCCATTCTGTGGATTTTCTCTTCACTTTCTTGATCGTTTCTTTAGCAGTACAGAAGCTTTTGAGTTTGGTGAGATTCCACTTGTCAGCTGTTGACCTTATTTCCTGTGCAGCTGCTGTTTGGTTTAGAAAGTCTTTTCCTACCCCTATGTCCTGTAGGTTGCTGCCAACTTTTTCTTCTATCATCTTCAGGGTTTGGGGTTTCAGGTTGAGATCTTTGATCCACTTGGAGTTTATTTTTGTACAGGGTGAGATGTAGGGGTTTAATTTTGTTCTACAAATGGTGATCCAGTTTTGCCAACACCACTTGCTGAAGATGCTATCTTTTCTCCATTGAACTATTTCGGCCCCTTTGTCAAACATGAGGTGGCTGAAGTTATATGAGCTCAAGTATAAAGAGGCAGACAGGAGGCCTGCAGACTTGGTGGGCAGGCCAGATGAGATATCAGTGGGCAGCCTTGCTGCCTGGCCAGGGACTCGGGTAGGGACTTGACCCACCACCTCGGTGAGCTCAGTCACTTCTTTTTATATGGATATATGGATAATAATTGTTATTACCAATTGTCTAAGAAGCTCATCTGAAAATTTACATATTTTCAGTTCACCTTTCTACTGTATACATAGACATATATATATATATATATATTTACATGCAACATATTTATACAACATATATATGTATATGTGTGTAATCTATATATGTGTGTATAACCTGTACTATGCAACATCTTCTTGCTTTTTTTCATTATCATTTCCATGTAAACAAAATACTTTATTTGTAAGTGAAGAAGACTCCACCTAAGACAATTTGGGCTAAACATAAAGGAAAGTGAAATTTAATAGTTCTGGGATGTCAGGTGTCAACAAGTAGAACTGACTTTGGTAGAAACTGGCTCAAATACCAAAATGTCATCAGAAAAAAAAAAGACCACAAAGCACAATGGGGCCTCCGAGTTTCACCTGTGTTCTGTGTTCACACACTTACCCAGCTAGGTTGTCTCTGGACTTTTCTCAGACAGGCGTTTTCTGTGTTCAGACAAAGATGGTGATGGCATTGTTAGGCTTTTAACTGACTAACCCAACTCACAGGCAGCAGACATTCTCTTTTCTGAAAACTCCAGGAAGAGTCTGAAGCTTGACCTGGAAAACGTATGGCTAGTTCCCAGGCTTACCCTGACCTCTAACTTGCGTTAATCAGGCCTGACTGACAGAATCATGCTTTGGTTAAGGAGCATGCTCATTCTCACCAAGACATGTATGATGAGAGGGAGATTTCCGAGGGAAAATGAGAGTTCTCATGAAAAATAAATGGAAATAGTTGGTGGACACAAGAACACGTAACTGATCCAAAGGTTCTATCCAGCGTTGTCTTATCCACAATCTGTGTTTATTAGATTCTAGACCCAACACGCAAGTCGTTGATTTCTGTTTTCTTTATTTAGCTTTTCTTTCCTCCCAGATTGGAAATTTTGTGCATCCCCTGGGAAAAAATAAGTACATTCAGAGTGAATGATTCTAGATTGAAACTAAATGTAGGCATCATCATCATCATCATCATCACAATCACCACCATCACCACTGTCATCTCCATCATCACCATAATCATTAAAGTCATCATCATCAAACACCCATTTCATAAGAATTTAGCACGTGGCAGACAGACCCTGGATAAATGCTGTAAATATGATTCCGTTTGATCTTTGTAATAAAATATTCTCCTGTTGTACCTTCACAATGATGCATGCCTTTCTCTGTTTTATAGACAAACATGAGGCTTAGGTCACAGTAAGTGGATCTGAGAATTGAGTTGGATCTTATTGCTCCAAATTCTTACTCTAAATCTATCAATTCAACTACTCTGTTCAACTACATACCTCGAAGCACTTTAGCATCAATAATTTACCAAATATTGAATATTAACACTTTTTCCCTTCCTCTAGGGCACTGTTTCTCAATATATGGTCCAAAGACCACCTTTTCTACAATCACTTAAGGTTGTGCATTAGATCCCAGAGGTCTATCCAGAGGTATTGAATCAAAATATTTGGATGAAATTTCATTTATCTAGAGATATGACATCGATAAGGTTTTCTCTAGGCTCTATGTCCCCTCCAGCTCTGTGTATTTGGCAGAGTTTACAGTGGCACTCATGGGTTAACTCCCATTGAGAAGGTTCCAAATCCTATTAGATATTTGACCTCCCCCAGACCACAGGGCCTCTACTGCACCAAAAGAGGTTGTTTCCTGGGCAGCTCATCATAGTTTGGGGCTAGGTTGTACCATTGATTGATTTTTTCCCTTAAAGTCCTATTGGGGTCATATCTCTAAGATAAAGACATTTCTTTTTTTAAGATTTATTTTATTCTTTTTATAATATAATGCCTTTATTGATGCTTTATGTATTTCATGCATCATTTTTCAGTTCAATTTAGACATGATCCCCTTTATCTCCCCCCACCCCAGTTCATGCATTCTGCCATATATGTCCTGTATCTTTCTCTCAGTCTTTTTTATGCTTTTATTGATGTTTTGTGTATTTCAGACATCATTTTTCAGTTCAGTTTAAGCACATTCCCCTTTCCCTTCCCCCACCTCACCCCAGATCATGCATTCTTCCATAACTGTCCTGCATCTTTCTCTCAGTCTTTTTTTATGTTTAGGAATTCACATTTTCCTCCATTAATTTTACATTACTCTAAAATATGGATACATACTTTCCACCCATATACAGTAATTACAGAGTCTGAAAATAGGTGGTGGGTGGATTCTAGAGCCTGCTGAGAGATTTACATTATACTATGGAATCTTATTTTACAGACAAGCATATCATATGCCACTCATCAAAAAAGCTACTCTTTGCAGCAGACAGAGGGCACTGCAGAATCCCACAACTTGTTGGAGAAAAATCCTGAAAAATCCTCATTCCTAGGAGACACATCTACAGTTGAACCTCTACCAGTAAAGCTTCTTTACACAACGGAGCGTGATGCAAATGGAAGGCTACAACTAGTCAAGCTGCAAAGAATGGGAGCCTCCAGAGTTTGTATCTGGAGGGGTCCCCTATCTTAAACCTCACCTACCCATGGCTCAGGGATCATTGTAGAAGAGGGGGTGAAAAGATTGTAAGAGGCAGGGCTGGTGCATGAATGTAGAGAAGTAGTAACTTACAATCAACTATAAGTTTTCACATTTGAACTTGTGGTAATGTTGGCATCAGGCACAGACCCGTGCCAACTGAGACAAGATCTCAAAGTGGAGCAGAGAAATGGGTGAGGGACTGAGACTGCTGGTTGAGGAAAACTATGCTTTACCTAAAATTTTTAGATGTGCTGACTAGACTCCAGTGCACTATTTGCACAGAAGGACATCTGGGTCCAAGATCTTGACTGGACAGAGCTTAGCTTAGATGTTGTAATGCATGAGTCCTGATGGGAGGTTGGGACATGGCGGGAGGTGGGTATTGGGTTTGATTGGGAACCATCATATGAGTGGTGCAAATGCTCAATAGAAGAAAAAAATCTCTGAATGAAGAGTGCAAGGTTGATCTCTTTCTTCTGTGGTTCTTGTTGAAATCTGGGGAGTATTTTTTTTCAGGGAATAAAAGGATATTCCATGTATGTGATTATTCTAAACCTTAAGGTTACTTTTTCATAATAGTTTCCATAAAAGTACTAACTTGTATAGGCTTACCCAGAGTTTTATGGTAAAATCAAAGACCTGCTGTAGATAACCAGGCATTGCCAAAGTTAGAGGAATCAATATAACTATAAAGCTTAAACTTATACCTCTAGGGTGTGAGACAGTTCAGCTCATCTGTGAAGGCTCTATAGTTAGACCCTAATTGGCATGACAAGGTCACTACCAGCCCTCCATTCAGAAGTAATTTCTTCAACTGATTTTTACCATCCTTATCTCCTTCACAGTACTTATGTCTTATTTATTTTGTAATGTGTTGATTATCAATTTATACAATTAGGATATAAATTCCAGGAGGGCAAGAGATTTGACTTTGTTGAGAAAAGTCAGCATGGAATCAGAAGACTGTTGAAATGTGTCTGAAACCTAGTGATGTTCAACAGTATTTACCAAAGGGCTGAATCCTGAATCTAGTGGGAGGAGAAGGCAGCTGCAGCCTCTTGATGCCATTTAAAGGCTAACACTAGCTGGCGTTTGGGATTGAAATGAAGTCAAGCTTCAGAAGCCATGTAGATTTATCAAAACAAGGACCAGCATTCATTAGAATAATGGAGTATGTAGGGACCTGCGTAGAGCTCTGGTCAAATTGATGTTTGAATCAAGTCAGAGGTCAGATTGAAGAAATACAATAGAGATTTTGAGGAGAATAAGTCTGGTTCATAGCATGTTATGGGTTTACATAAGATTTCCTTGTGCCTATGATTGGCCTATGGTATGCCAATGAGTTCTGTTTGGCTGCACAGGGACCTGTTAAGGAATGGGTAGTGTGGGTCCTGTGGAATATAGTTGTCAATGTTGACCCATAAGAGAGTTTATTCTCTCAACCTTTAAGTCTCCCAAATTTACCTTTATCTCTGGAAGTAGCATCCTAGGAAAACAAAATAGATAATTTTGACTCCAATAACTAGTGCCTAACTCTGGTATGGCTATCAAATGTAAGAAACACCCATGATTACCATATCTGATCCAGTGGGATGTCTGGGAATGTCCCTTACATAATCTTCCCATGATGATCTGGAAGAGCCTTTTTTTTTTTTTTCTGTTGTTTTGCCAGTGACTGTTCTTTGAGATATTTGGCAGATCTTAAGATAAATAATGAGGTGTTTCTGAGGCAAATAGTAAAGGGCTCCTATTTAACTTTTGCTGACAAGGATGCTTCTCTCTTTTTCAGAACTTTCCATGTCCCTGGCTTCCATTTCCAGTGAGAGTTCCTGGAGCAGGTAGTATAAAAGAATTCCCTTGGACCAAGTACTGAAACATCTTCCCCTACTGCTGAAATAGAGCATCAGGGGTTTCAAGGTCTCCATGCATCAGCAATGAAATTTTAAAGGCTTTATATTCTGCCTCTGATCTTAACTATTCTATGCTTTAAAAATTTATTGGGAGATACTTCAACATAAAATGAATGTGTACTCATTAAAATATTTGGAAAATACACTAAGTTAGAGAGGCAAAATAGCATCGATGGTCTTATATCCCCAAACGACTGCTGCTAATACATTTTCCAGCTTACCCCCCATCCTACAATTTCATTATGAATAGCTTTTTAAATTTTTTTGTTTGCTTTACATAGTGGTAATCATGCTGTATACACAATTTTGTATCCCTAAGTATAAAATTATAATGATAGCATAGCAGAAGCTGTTCCCATGTTATTATAAGCAGCTCATAAATATCAATTGTGAGTGCCACCGTTGATTTAATCATCTCCTTACTCTTGGACATTCAGGTTGTTTGCAATGTTTGAATAATACTGTGACGAACCTCTTTGTAAATAAAACATTCCCATCATGGGGGACTTTTTTACTTCATGTAGGTTACATGCAAATGGAGCAACTGTGTTCACCTATATTAATCACCCTTGCCTATTGCTTATAAGGCACTTAGTAGCCAGGTGTGATGGCGCACGCCTTTAATCCCAGCACTTGGGAGGCAGAGGCAGGCAGATCTTTGTGAGTTCAAGGCCAGCCTGGTCTACAGAGCGAGTTCCAGGACAGCTGGGGCTACAGGGAGACCCTGTCTCGGAAAGAGAAAAAAATAAATAAATAAGGCACTTAGTGCAAATTACACAAAGATACCCTTCTCCACCAGGCACTTTACTGCCACCTACAGAATTATCCCAGAAATGACAACTATGATCAGATAACTGCCATGGATATCATGGGAAAATACATTTATTTTATTTTATTTATTTATTTTTTTATTTTTTTTTATTTGTTTATTTTTCAGGGATTCTACAATATAATAACACAGTTGTTTTCAGATAACATTGATGTTACTCAGTTTGCCATACAATTAGGTAATTGGTGCATTTTGCAAGTATCTATGTCCAAATTTTGAACAACCCAAGGTTCCCATAGTCCAGTTGGAGAAGCTTGTATGCACAGGCATGTTGATCAGTTAGGAGTCCAGACTATATTGCTGTAGTCTCATGATTCACCCCTATCTCTCCGCAGCCCTTACATTCTACCATGCCTCCTCTTCCGCAATTTGTTCCCTGGGCTTTGGGAAAGGGGCACAAGTGGGTGAGAAGAAAACAGTCTACTTTCTTTGGAGTTGTCATTTTGGATTCTAGTCTGTTCAGGTTGTTTCCCTTTTACAAGGATCCTGGGATCAAATTACTAGCCTCATGATGGTGCAGCATTTAGTCTTATTTGCCAAGCCAGCTCTGTAGCCCTTACAAGGTTCTTTTATTATCTTATAATCAGGATATCACAGGACTTTTGGTATCTTCATATGAACAAGCCAACTCAGTGTTTCCTTTTCATGGGAAAATCAGTTTACAGTGTAAAACCTTTAAAATGTGTAAATATTAATACTATGCTCCCTTAAGTTTTTTTTTTTTTAATTAAAATGCATTTTTTCCCATTTCTTTCTGCTTCTTACAAGATCAGTTTGGGGTCCCCATAGCATCCTTATGATCAATTTTTAAAAAATATCTTTTTTGCTTTCTTTGTTAAAGAGTACTGCTCTTAAAATTATGAAGTATCCAGTTCTTAAAATATGATTGCAAGTGTAATACTAGCATTTAGGAGGCAGAGGCAGGTGAGTCTCTGTGAGTTCAAGTCCAGCCTGGTCATAATAAGTTCCAGGCCAGCTGTGGCTATAGGGAGACCCTCTCTCAAAAAGACCACCCCTAAAAAAGTATATATATGATTGTAAGATATCTGGTGATCCTTAAGATATTTTCATAGGTCTTCTAGGTCAAAAATATTTTCATATTAATACCAATGCAATATTTTTATCTTTATCCTTGATTATCATAACACTGTGAGGTCTTTCAACATAACATTGTAAGTTTTTTTAGCAACCAAGGACCCATTTCTTTATTTTTACAATATTCCCACATATCATAAATTTATGATTATTTTATAACCCAAAGAATTTAATCCTTAAACTTTGTTTTTATACAATTTTATCAACTGTTATGAGGATCTGAGAAACATCACTGTATATAATTGGGAAAATACATTTAAAACCTGATATGGCAGATCTGATATGAATATTTCTAAGTCTCCAAAATTTTATAGGAATTCTGTCCTTTTAATAGTATTACATGAGTTACATTAATCACCTCAGAATATATATGATTATCTTTAACTTTTGATTTTCTGGGTGGTGCTTTATTTATCAACTTATATTTATTTAAATTACTGATAAAGTTTAAAATTGTCATTTTTATATATTTTTCTATATATAGAACAGTAATGAAATTCTAGCCTTACTACAGATGGATTTCCCCCCTTTTACAACAAAGAAATGTTAAACAGAAGTTGATTATGGGAGGCCAGATCTAGCTCATAGATAGACAGAAGTTGTTTTGTGGCACACACCCAAGATTTATGCTTTTAGTCTTTGTGGCTGAGAATACATGCAATTGGCTCATTCTGCTTCCAATCTTCCCTTTCAAGAAAGATTCTTCTTATTCCTCCACTTCATGTTGGGTTCCTTCAGGGAAACCCCAGGGAGCCTTCTGAGGCGTCTAGCCTGTGAGGGTGCCCAGTATGATCTGACCTGTGGACGCTCTTCTCCTGCTTAGAGGCCCACCGGATGCCTGGACATTGTGGCCACACACAGAAGCCAACTATGTGCTAAAAAGCTCCAAGCCCCAGTTCTGGGCCAACTGCTGAGTAGGAAGCCATGTTATATCCATGACTGTTTCCAGAAATTCTGTCCCACTCTAAAGGTAAGTCAATGCTTTCCTACCCACTCTGTGAGCCCCTTTTTAAATTTTATTTATTTATTATTATTTTTTATGTGTATGAGTGTACTGTCTGCGTGTAGGTTGGTGCACCCATGTCGTGCAATGCCTTGGAGGTCAGAAGAGGGCATCGGATTCCCCTGGAACTGGAATTAAAGACGGTTCTAAGATGCCATGTGGATGCTGGGAATCAAACCCAGGTCCTCTGCAAGAGCAGTCGGAGCTCTTAACAGCTGAGCCATCTCTCCAGCCCTGAGCCTTTTTTTTTTTTTTAAACCTAGAAACCACGTTTAACATTTATTCACCAACCTATGTTACAGCTTTTGTGGTATGTTGGGAGCTGTTCTAGGGACCATACACTGTAGCCAATGAAGACAAATTATTTGCCCTCCTAGAGCTCATAGGGACCAGTAAGATAGTAAATGGAAAAAAAAAAAAAAAAGAGATTAGATCAACGAGTGGACAAACAAAATAGAATTGAAAGGATGAGATGGCCATGAGTGAATTTGGCATCAGAGGCTTTCAAGTAAGTGATTGGGAAATCTTATTTATTTATTTATTTATTTATTTAGGTCTTTTCAAGACAGGGTCTCCCTGTAGCCCCAGCTGTCCTGGAACTCACTTTGTAGACCAGGCTGGCCTTGAACTCACAAAGATCCACCTGTCTCTGCCTCCCAAGTGCTAAGATTAAAGGTGCGCACCACCACACCCGGCTCACCATGCCTTTTTAATAGTGATGATTTATTGGGAACCTAGGTATACCAAGTGCCTTAAACATTTTCTCAATCCTGTTATCCTGATTTCACAGGTCAGAGAGTTAAATTCAAAGGTCAGGTGACTTGCTCAGGGGCACATGTTTATAAACACTGATGCCAGACTTGCTTGGTTCTTCTACATGATGATGCTCAGAACTCTACATGATTTCTAACTTGGGGAAGGGGGCACTTTTCTACCCCTCTTCTCTATCTACCCCTCAGAGGCAGGATCTGAAGAGGAAGACTAGATAACAAAGTTTCTTTCCATCCACCATCTCTTAACCTTTCTTGGTGCTGGCTTTTGGCTAGCCTCAAAGGGATAGGAGATGCATTTCTGGTCTTCAGCCACAATCCATAAAAGTCCCCACAAATATTAACTGAACACTTTCAGGACATTCAGGACATTCCCAGAAACTCCCAGAATAGTTAACTCAGCCTGGAGAACTACAGTCTCAAGCCATGCAAGGTGGGGCATACCACATACTTGTAAACCCAGAATTTAGAAGGCCCAGGAGAAACATGTCTAGTGTGAGCTACACACCAAGTTCAAGGTCAGCCTGGACCTCATAGCAAGACCCTGTCTCAAAAAATAACAAAACAGGGCTGGAGAGATGGCTCAGCAAGCAATAGCTCTGGCTGTTTGTAAGGAGCATAGTAACATTAGTAAATATGTGGAGTCGAAATGCTGTAACTTGGGGGCTGGAGAGATAGCCTAGTGGTTAAGAGCACCGACTGCTCTTGCAGAGGACCTGGGTTCGATCCCAGCACCCACATGGCAGCTGTAACTCCAAATCCAGGAGAACTCCAGTTCCAGGGGAATCCAAGACCCTCTTCTGACCTCCACGGCATTGCACGACACGGGTGCACAAACCTACATGCAGACAGTACCTTCATACACATACAACAATAAATAAAATTAAAAAATAATTTTAAAAAATTGAAAAAAAAAAGAAATGCTATAACTTTAGAGAATAAGAAAGTTAATTTAGCTTAGTCAGANCATCAGTACATGCAAGGTTCTGTCCTAGGTGTAGACCAACTGGGAGCAGGGCTGGTTCCTCATGATGTCCATTCCAGCAGGGTTGTTACTTCTGGGTATGAGTTTGGCCATGGACTGCTGCCTGCATCCTCTTCAATAGGAAAGATTCTGGAAAACCTAGGGTGTGCAAAAAACAGACAGACATCAGCAAGGCATTCAAGCCCTGGTTTCCTTACAAAGTAATCTGTGTTTTTTTATTGATGTTTTCTCACACCAAATGTAGGAAAGAAGAAATCAGGTTCACCTGACTTGGCAGACACATGGCCCGCATGTGAAGGCATCCCTGAGATTTACTGTGCCCATACCCAGCAGGGTCCAGCAGAAACTTTGACAACTTAATTGTGTTCTTACTCAGTCACCCACAGCTAATGCATCTTCCTGGCAAGGCAGGTGTCTTCCATGAGGAGCCCCATGGGCAGACTGTCATCATAGAAGCCTGCCAAAGTCTGCTCTAAATTGTCCCTGGACCTGTGATAATAAGCCAAATAGCTACAAATCAATGCCAATTTGCAGAAATTTGATCTGTATAAAAGGTGTTTTCAACTTGGGGAGGATAAAAGAATGTGGGATTAATACCAGCTCTGCAGAGAAGGGCCTTAAAATTATCTTGTGGGACAGCAGTAGGAATAACTGGGAAGCACCAAATCACTCCATTCCATGTGCTCTCTTGAGTTTGTTTTCATCCTGTCCAAATATGTGTGCATTCTTACAATATATGGGAGAGTTTCAGGTTTGGGATCCTTGGACCTTTGAGAAAGCAAACGTTTCAGTTCTGGCAGAAATAGCATGGAAAGATTAAAGGCAGCGTGACATGTTTTTCATCCTGTCTTGCAGCAGGGAGATACAGAAAGGGTGTTGAAAGTCCAGACCGCCTTGAAGAACAGAGTGGGATCTGGCTGGTATCATTTAGTCTCAGTTTGTTTTGCCCAATGCTTATTGAATATTTTGAATCTGGTATGAGTCTTGGGGCTAGGAAAGAGTTAATCCTACTGATTGATAAGTGCTGGAAGTTTAGTAAGCTGGATGTAGAGGACAGTCCACCTCATTGGTCAGCAATTAGCCAATAACATATGGTCACTTGTTTCAACTTAGTCTTTGTAGTTGAAACTTTTGGAAGGGCAAAGGCAGGAGGGAGGGAAAAGTAATGTCGTTTGATCTGCTCTCACCGTTACTCCATTAGTTTGTATGCTGCTGTGTCTATTTTTAAAAAAACAAAGACAATTAGTCTATTAATTTTTTTTAATTTATAAAGAAAGCCAAAAAGAAAGAGAAGAAATATTACCAATAGACTTATTATTCAAAAATAGATGATAATAACAGGCGAGTCAATTTTTTCAGTGTTTTTACTCTACTTGTCTCTAATTATATTTTACCCATATTTGATGTTACATTATGTATTATTACTATATCTTTATAAGCAGCTTTAACAACTACATAATATTGCAGCAGATGGGGATAATATAAATGTTTAACAATTATTCAACACATAGTTTTTAATATTAGTTTTCAAAAAGAAATGACAATAAAATAAATATTTCTCTGTGTTTAGAAATACTTCTTGAGGATGAAATATGATAAAGGAACAACTTCTATATGAAAGTGAATAAATACATCCAATATTTTTCCTTCTATTGCTCTCAGAATTACATATACTAAGGGAGTACACCACGATATTCAGTTATATTGTATAGCTAGTCTACATCCACATCCACTGTTTGTGTATATGCTATAACATCACCAGTATCTAATACAATGTAACCAACCATAGTCATTTTTCTGGACAAATTGTCTTACAATTGCAATTTTGTATACTTTCACATAACATTCTTGATATAACAAAATGGGTGTACATATATGGATATATGGATATGTAGGTCTATAAGTAAAAGATTCTGTGAAAGTGCATACAGAAAAATGTAAATCTGTTTTCCTAAATTTTGTATATTACATCAAATGATCATTACTACAACCATAAAAAGCTCTGCTAATTACATGAAATTGGATTTTCATGTTAGCAAATATGTGAAATAGTTTTTAAGCACATTTCTGACAACAGGACAAATACACCTGACAGCTGAGTGTGTCTGGGAGTCAGCAGCATGCAGGAGTAGCCTTGTCTGGTGGAAAACTAGTTCTGTGATAGCGATTCTGGCCTGTCATCCATCTAAGTACAAGGTCTGGGATGTCTAACAGAAAGAGCTTGATGCCCTGAAGATGTGATGCACAGTGGACATGTCTCATCTTTAGTCATTTTCTCAGCCTGACAGAACCTTGCACAGAACACAGTGTAAAGAACACAGAAAACCCAACTTTCACCAGCATTGTATTAGTTACTTTTGCTGTGGTAAAATATTATGACAAAGGCAACTTATAGAAGAAAGAGTTGATTAGGCTTATGGTTCCCGAGGGGTAAGAGTCCATCATGGTGGGGAGTCTAGGCAGCAAGCAACAGGCATGGCATCTGGAACAGGAAGCTGAGCTCACATCTTCAGTTTTTTTTTTTCTTAAGCCAATGTTTTATTGAAGCTCTGTGCATTTCATACAAATTACATTACAAATCAAATCTAGACCCGTGCCCCTCTCCCCTGCCCCCCCACCCCACCAGAGCTCATGCATTCTTTTTTTTAATTTTTTTTATTGATGCTTTGTGTATTTCATACATCATTTTCCAATTCAGTTCAGGCATATATCCCCTTCCCTTCACTCCTGCCCCTCCACCCTCTACCCATCACCACACGATCATGCATTCCTCCTGCTGTAATTTTCTGCAGCTTTCTGGGTTTTAATGTTTGTTGCTGTTGTTGGTTGTTTTGTGTTTCCATTTTTTTTAACAATAAGTGATTAAGTTTGTGATACAGAATCCTTCAATTTCAAGACCAATTTGCAAGCAGTTGTGCACCAACCCATAAGCTAATGGGTACCCAGCCCATCCAGCAGGGGGCTTGTATGTTCAATCAAGTTGATCAAACAGAGTGGGTCCAGTCTATATTGTTGTATTTTACCCATTACCCCAATCGCAGCCCTTACATTCTTACATTCTACCACACCCCCTCTTACGCAGATTGTTCCCCAGGCTTCGAAAAGGGGCACAAGTGGATGAGATTGCAAAACAGTCTATTTCCTCTGGAGCTGTTGTCCTTTGGTCTTCGTCAATTCTGCTGTTTTATTTCATGGTGCTGCCAAGCTTGTCCAGGAATAAACTTTCACTCCTACTAATGAAGCCACAGCAATTAGATATACAGGTATTTTAACAGTTATAATATATAGCCTTTCGGTCCCTCACTAAGGAAAGCACTCGCAATTAGATATTTAGGTGTTTAAACATTACTAGTTTTTATGGTATGTTTACATTGGTATAGACACAGATGTTTGGATGGTCTATTGGTATGTTAATCCATGGACGCATTACATTTTCTTCGGTAAGCATGACAGGGTAATCGTTGTGGTTTATAAACATCTCCTAACCTTAGAGGATGTAAGCTTGTGGCATTCAGCTGTGGTTTATTGCCAAAGGAGAGAGCCATTAGGCAGTTAGCATTGGGATATAAAGACATACTGGCTGCCACTGTCTGCATCAGTATTCCAGGCAGAGCGGTGTAGCTGGTGCTGACGGAAGGGTTTTGCTTGACTCAGGAGACCCATATTTGCTTTTATTGCTTAGTGGCTTTGGTAACACTCTCTGGGCATTCCAGAGGGCCATCCGTATGCTTGCAAGTGTGGTCTCCATAAATCTTCCCATGTTTATACAGGTCTTCAACAGCAGGGCCCTTATCGCTCTCTTTCTGCAGATATCCCGGTTTGGAGGCAAAGCGAACGCTTCTACCTTTTGTGGGGGCTTGGATACCCTCGCCAACATCTCCTAGGTAGAGTTCGGAGTAATCCATTGTGGATGTCAGATCTCCTGGTATTAATATATTTTGCTTAGTGCATAGCTTAAGGAGACTTTAGCATAATATTTGGTTCTGAATAGCGAAACTTTTCACAGTTCCTACAAAAAGGGGGAATAGAATAGCTTGAAAAAACTTTTTGTCAAAATACCTTGCAATCCAAATCTTAAAACTAACTATGGGAAAGGATTTGTATGTTCCAACAGGCCAGAGTATCACCAATTTAATGGCTGAGAAAGAAAATGCGGCTTTGCAGTGAGTAGGATGTACCAGAAAGTGCCAGCAGAAGGATGGACTCCTCTGGGCATCGAAGGGAAGAAATGTCTCAGATTGCTACAGACACCAGGCCCCTCTCTGGATCCTACTTGTAACAACAATTTTTAATGAATCCTAATGAAGCTTATCTTCTAGGTGCTGCAAAGGTTTTAATACAAGAGACTTTCTTAACTCCCCCCCGATAGAATAAGGAGAAATAGGATGATGATGAGGTCGTTCTCCAGCTGTAGATTGGAGCCAGCTGTTATAGAGGTATTCTCACATCTTCAGTTGTAAGCAGGAAGGAGAGAGAACAAATTGGAAGTGGGGAGAGGCTACAAATTCTCAAAGCCTACCCCCAGTGACTGAGTTCCTCCAGTAAGGCTCCACCTCCTAAATAGTCCATGTCCTCCCAAACATTGCCAGCAACTGGAGACCAAGAGTTCAAATATGTGAGCTTATGGAGGACAATTCTCATTCAAGCCTTCACACTCATCTCATCACATAATTCCAAAGCATAGAAGTAAGAAACTAGAGCAATAGTTGTGGCATCCTAATTCTGAGACCCTAGGAGATCATGCTGAAAAAAAGATAAACAATATATTTGGTCACAGCACCCAGCACACAGCACACAGCACAACATTAGCGTGCACCCAGTGCGTGGCGTGTGAGCAGACTTCACCTTAACTAGGGCTGATTCTCTTGTGACCCTGGGCCTTCAATACTGGCCTTTCATTTAGTAGGTTCTGTCAGCTCCTGGCAGGTTCTGTCAGCTCCTTGCAGAAGCTTGGAGAAAGGAATTAGAGATCTCAGAGTGAACCCAGGAACAAAATATCATGGACTAGGTAGATCAAGGGAACCTCTCCTAAAACAACTGGATGTTTAAAAAGTAACTCTAAAGATATAATTTTCTTAAATTTTGGTGAAAACTTACAGCAGCACCAGTACCACATGAACACACTCCTGAGGAATAGTGATCCCCTGTCATGTCTGTCAGCCTCTCACAGCCAGTGGGCAAATATTAACAGAGGTGCCATAGTGAGCCTGGAGGTCCCTGAGCACTGCTGTGAGAGTCACACTCAAAGCAGGGAACCTCTACAAAGAGGTGCCAAGCCCTCTGTTTGTGCTGCTAAAGGAGAGTCTGAGCTTCAGCAGAGGAGTCACAAAAAACATATCAGAACCCTGCTATATTAACCTTTCAGGTTGCATATCCAGAAGTTGTGCTTCTCAATATTGCATGTTTATAAAATTTTTGGTCTGTTAGAGTTCATAGACATTTTCTACCAGGAATTCACCTCAACCAATATTTCCAAATGCACTTGGAAATTTATTACAAGAAATATGGATTCTGAGTTCAAAACTTAATCAACAGTCAATCAAAGGATAAAAAGGGATAGAATCTACTACTGTTATAAGCTAGAAAGCATTGATAACATATCATAGGAAGCCTGCAGTAGGTGATTATGAGAAAATTTATAGCCTTGAGCAGCTATAGTCTTTAAAAGTGAAGGTAAGAATGAAAGTATCATGGATCTTAAAATGTCAAAGAACACCCAGCTACAACAAGATAAAATAGGAAGAAACATTAAGATGTTAACAGAAAGAGTTGGTGCTGTCTGTTAGAACACTTGCCTAGCATATGCAAGGCCTGGAAATTGCTCACCAGAATTGAAAACAAAAACAAAAACAAATAAACCCCAACTGATTCTCCTTCCCTCAGCATCCGTTGATTTTCTGTAGCTCTTCCTAGCTGGGACCTTGTGACATTCCTTGCATCTGTCTTGGCATGTCCACTAGTTTGGTCATCATGCAGGTCACCTTAGAATACCATACCATGGAGATTTCATTGGTGCAGCTTCCCTATCTTGGTAGACATATTTTCTGTGTGTATTCTAATCACCAACCCTTCATTAAGCTTAATTTGTTGGTGTTTATTGTTTCCTTTCCTGAAGAAATGATTCAACTTCTTGTGTTCATGGAATTTCATTCTAAGAACAGCTGACAAAAGTTATCTAAGAGTGAATTTTTGGACTAGCTCATGTTTTCAGTCACTCTTACTTCCACCATTAAAATTGGAGGCAATGGGGGAGTCACTTTCAGCATTACCATATACTGACTACATGGCTTCGTGAGCCTCATCTACACCTGCCACCTTTGGAATGGACATTTCAGGATCCATTATAGGATGCAGTACAATGTCTGATGTGTGGAACAGCTCTGTAAGGGCCAGCTAGTAATACCAATGTTCACTTTATTGTCCTGTTATTGACTTCTTTCATCTCTCCATACATATCTCCTAAACTGAAGCCTCCGAACTTCTGTTTACTGACAAATTTAATGTTATCCAAGAAGTCTAACTCTTGTTCTTGAATTCTGAAATGTTATCTCAACATGCCAGATATGGACTGTCTGCTTATCTGGTTTCCACAGGGCATACTTGAATGTAATACTGTGAATTAAGGTGGGGACTGGCCATATTTGACAGTTGTAGCAGTGGAGCTGGGGACTCTGGGTTGCACGGTGTGCACCAACTGCCAGAGGCATTGGAGACTCAGACCAACCACCTACATCATGAGATCATTGTGTCCGCATGATGGCTCCTCAATAAAAATCTTTGGAGAACTGAGCTCAAATGAGCATCTGTGGTAGACAACACTCCATGCACATAGTCACATGTAACTGCTGGTCCAGTGATAGTGTTCTAGCTCTGGAACACAGCTGGAAGCTCTGTGGATCCCATTTGTCTAGACTCTGCCCTACATACTATATTGCTTGAATAATTTACTCTGTCTTATCCACTTGACAAACGGGATACATGACTATAACAGCTTCAGGGAGTCCCCAGTAAATTCCCAAACCTCAAACTGGTTTTGGTATCTGCTGTATTAATCCTTTTTTCTCATTTCTGTGACCAAATACCTGTCAAGAAGTGACTTAGAGGAGGAAGGATTTTAGCTTACAGTTTTGGGGTGGAGAAGGCATGGTAGCTAAAGAGCTAGCCTTGGAAACTTCACATCACTAGACAGGAAGCAGAGAGCAACATCCAAAATCAGGACCAGGCGAGAATCCATAGTCCAGCCTCAGTGACATACTTCTGACAGCTAAACTTTGTTTTAACCAATAGAGGGGGACCAAGTATCAAACCTACAAGTTTGGGGGATTTTTTTCAGCCAAACTAGAACACCCTTCAACTAGTATTGCTGTCAGAAATGAGGGCAGTATTATGGACTGCTTGCCACAATTTTGTAGTTATCCAACTTCACCACCTCCAAACCTTCCCGGGTCTCATTTAGGAAGATTTTAGATTGAGAAGGACAATCCATAATCTTTAAAAGATATGTACAAAACTCAAAGATGGGAGAGATCAAAGTGAAACACGTGTGAAATAACAAAATACCTCATTTTCAAGCAGGAGCCAAAGGCCAGTGATCTTCAAAGCCCCAGCAGTGATCAAAGTAAGCTCTCTCAGGAATAGAAATAATAGATTCAGCACAGGTTCTAAACCCATCACTTGGCAGTTGGGGCTTTGCCTAAGGTGATGGCAAAGGTACCCCCTGGGATCTACCTCTCGTTCTCACACCTTCTCAGATGAGAAAGGTTTCTTCAATGCTTCATGATTAGACTACTTATACATCGTCCATCATTCTAAAAGGATGTAGAAACACGATCATATACACCTGTTTCAGGTTTCTCTTTATTTTATTTTTTTTTATTTATTTCTGTATGTGTATGAATGTACTGTCTGCCTGCAAGTGTGTGCACCCGTGTCGTGCAACGCCGCGGAGTTCAGAAGAGGGTCTCGGATTCCCCTGGAACTGGAGTTCNTGTCGTGCAATGCCGCGGAGGTCAGATGAGGGCGTCAGATTCCCCTGGAACTGGATTTAAAGACGGTTCTCAGCCGCCATGTGGGTGCTGGGGATCGAACCCGGGTCCTCTGTAAGAGCAGTCGGCGCTCTTAACCGCTAGGCCATCTCTCCAGCCCTTCAGGTTTCTCTTTAAAGAAGTAAGCAAGGAAATGAAGTGGGGGTTGAAAGGGGGGAGGTATAACGCAAGTAAGCAAGATAGGGGAAAAAGAAGTTGGGTTAAGGTTAATATCTAAAATACATACTTTAAAACCCCCTTGCATGTATTCATTATACTGGGTGCCTCCTCCACATCCTTATTTATTTCTTTGCCTATTTATTTCCTTCCTTATGCATTTATTTTTGGCCTACTTCATTTATCTGACAATCATAACACTGAGAGCTTTCTACTGTAGATGTTGCTGTCAGTTTTTTTCTGCATCTCTAATGGTTGTTGCTTGACACTTAGACGCTATGTAATTCATTTCCAAAGGTTCGTGATTGTTATGTTTTTATTATGGAATGTACTTTCTATCTATGGGGAGTAACCTTTTCTCCACTTAATGCATTTTGCCTTGGATTCTACTTTGACATCAAAATGGCTACCACTGAGTTGTATTTATTTGTGGACAGCAAGTATAGCCTTTTAATGTTAATGTTTCAGATTCATTTGATTTTTTTGTAGTGTCTTATAAAAGCGTGCATATTTATATTTTGTTGCAGCCCATGCTGAGAAATTTTGATTTTTAAGAAGAGAGCTTAAAACAGTTGTATTTTTAACAGAATTGATGTTTGGTGTTTTCTCATATCCACAGTGACATACTTATAATGGAATTCTGGATTTTTCCACTCATCTTACCACCATTTCCCTTGCATGAATATCCCCCTCATCTTCCTTATCTCATTAGACTGTATGACCAGACACCAGATCATATGCATTGTTGGGTAAGGTGAGTGTGATTTTCCAATAAAAATCTCTTCACTACTTACAGATTCCTTGTGAGTGGGAGAGGGACTTGCATAAACCAGTTTGTGGTTAGTTTTGTGGTTTACCAGGGGCCCTTGGCTGCCAAAAAATTACCAGGGGCTTTGCTTGGTAGGTGAAATTTCTTCAATGTGCCTATTACTTGTGTTTTATTTGGTAAATCTGATTCTTTTTTTTTTTTTTTTTTTTTTTTTTGGTCTTTTCGAGACAGGGTCTCCCTGTAGTCTCAGCTGTTGAGGAACTCACTCTGTAGACCAGGCTGGCCTTGAACTCACAAAGATCCGCCTGCCTCTGCCTCCCAAGTGCTAGGATTAAAGGCATGCGCCACCACATGATCTCTGGAATTGGTTCACACTGCAGCTACTACTTCAGAGTTCTCCACATTGGTACTAGGGGGCACCCCTTCTCTGAAGTGCTTTAACAGCTCTGGCGTAAGATCAAAGAAGGCTTATTTTTTTCTGAGAGAGGATGGAGAAAAAGAATCATCTTTAGAGTTGGGTGAGATTCAGGTTTTATTTTTATTGTTTTTGTTTTATTAGTTAGGAAATTTATTTAAAAATGAAAACTAGTTATGAAGAACAATAATGATACCATCTCATTCATCATATCCAGCAAACTGATGTCCACTTATGGCCAGTTTCCACTACACTATTGGTCTGTGCAATAAAAGGGGAAGCCAAACCTCACAATCACTGCCCAAAAGAAGATTCAGGCCTTGATTCAATTACCTCATTCATGCTTTGGCCTATTCTGGTTCTCTCTCTCTCTCTCTCTCTCTCTCTCTCTCTCTCTCTCTCCCCCTATGTCTGCATATATCTATACATTTTTGTTTAATTCTTAGAGAGTCTCCTGAGTTATCTAAGTATAAGTTTTGTTTGTTTCTATTGTTCTCTGTGTTGACCATAATTTATACTCTCCTGTTTTTTTTTCTGTCAATCAACTGTCATCTGAGTTCCATAGTCCTAAAAAGTTAAAATAATTGCAGCCACTAAAGATGATGTTTTGTTTTCAATCATTCTTCTGTTTCATGATGCTAATAGATGTCTTGTGTTTCTCTGTATGAAAACGTATTATTATTGTGTGCATAGCATAGTGTTTTATTCTATTGAGAATATAAAAGCCATCATTTAAAAGCTGTTCCCTTTTTTACCAGAGACAATAATTTTTACAGGACTTATTTTCTTCTAATTTTCTTTTTTTCTTTTTTAACGTTTTTTATTGAAGTTTTGTCCAATTCATACAACATTTCTCAGTCCAATTTAGACTCATTCCCCTTTCCATGCCCCCCCACCCAAGTTCATGCATTTTGCTATGCATGTCTTGTATCTTTTTTTTTTTGTCAGTCTTTTTAAAGTTTTTCTATGCAGAAGTTTATTGTTTTGGGTTGAAGTTTACTGTTTCAGTCAGTTCTTTGACCCAGTCCTTTTGTTGTTCCCTCCAATTTGTATTGCTCCAAAATAGGCATATATGCTCTTCACATGTCTACCAAAATTATGACATCTGCAAAGTTCATGATGTCATCTTTCTTTACCACTGTATAGAACTCCATTGTATAGCTGTACCACATTTTCCCTTCCATTCATTGGTTGAGGGGCACTTGGGTTGGTTCCAGCTCTTTGCCATTGTAAAGAGAGCTTCAATAAACATAGATGTGGATGTAGCTTTGTGATACGATGAGTCTTATGGGTATATACCCAGGAGTGGTACGACTGGGGTTCTCCACACTGCTTTCCATAGTGGTTGTAAGAGTTTACAGTCCCACCAGCAGTGGATGAGTGTTCCCCTTTCCCCACAACCCCTCCAGCATTTGGTGTCCTTTGTTTTCTTGATCTTAGCCAGTCTTATGTGAGATGATATCTTAAAGTGGTTTTAATTTGCATTTCCTTAATTATTAATGATGTTGAACACTTTTTAAGATGTTTCACAGCCATCTTTATTTCCTCACTTGTGAAGTCTCTGTTCAGCTCTTTACTCCATCTCTTGAGTGGGTCATTTGTTTTCTTACTTCTTTGTTTTTCGAGTAGTTTATGTATTTTGGATATTAATGTTCTGTCAGATGTATCAGTGGTGAAGGTTTCCTCCCACTCTGTGGGTTTTCTCTCCACTTCATTGATTGTTTCTTTCCTGTACAGAAGCTTTTGAGTTTAATGAGATCCCACTTGTCCGATTGTTGACCTTAGTTCCTGCACAGCTGCTGTTTGATTTAGAGAGTCTTTTCCTACACCAGTGTCTTGGAGGTTGCTGCTAATGTTTTTTTCTATCAATGTGGTCATTTGAGTGAGAGTGTCCCCCATAGGCTTTAAGTATTCAGACATTTTGTCCCCAGTTTGTGGCACTGTTTGAGAGATCTTAGAAGGTATGGCCATGCTGGAGGAAGTATGTCACTAGGGGTGGGCTTAGTGAGTTTAACAAAAAAATGAGTACAGTGACTTCCTATACTCATTGTGAACCTCGGCTTTCTACTCCAGCCCCAGCCACCATGCCTTCCACCACAATGGACTCTAATTCCCCGGAACTGTCAATTGTAAGCTCAAATAAACTCTTCCTTTTATAAGTTCCCTTGGTCACAGTGGTTTTATCACAGCAACAGAAAAGTGACTAATACAATCACCTTCAGAACTTCTGTAAGAATAGCAAATTTATGAGCTGGGTGTGGTAGCACCCTCCCTCAACAGTACTGGGGAGGCAGAGGCAGGTGGATCCCCATGAGTTAAAGGCCAGCCTGGTCTACTTAGTGAGTTCCAGGACAGCTGAGGCTACAGGGAGACCCTGTCTCAAAAAGAAAAAAAAATAGTAAATTTACATTTGTTCAACCCAATACCTACCTCACAGGGATGTTCTAAGACTGAACGTATCAACATTTATAAAGCAGAAAAGTGGTTGCCTAACACATAGGAAATGCTAACTATGTACATGTGAAATAAGTAGAATGTTTAGGTCACTAATCGTATTTTTTTATTTTCTGCATCTCATGATATTTTGACATACTGAAAATCTTGGGGCTTGCCAAATGGCTCAGTTAGTAAAGGTGATGGCCACCAAGCCTAACCACCTGAGCTCCATTTTTAAGAAAGATAGAATTAGTTTCCACATATTCTGGCAGAACTAGCCACTTCTTAGAGATAGCAAAGGATTTAAACCAACTAACGCTGAGCACTGAGCCCTATCTACCCTTACATGGTAGTAGTCTCTATGCCCCTAAATCTTCCTAAAGCTAGATACTGGGTAATTACAGACCACCTGTGTAGCCAAAGCTTGCTGGCCTTATCACACTAGGCAATATGCCATGCATGACTCATTCCCAGAATCCCCAAGGACCCACCATAGGTTTCCACATTTTCATTACTTATGCCTCCTGACCAAACCTGACACTCCTCGTGGCTTTGTGGGATGTGTTGTGCCTAAGCAGATAATTCTTTAAATTTATTTTTCTTTTTGCCCTTTTGACACAGGGTCTCTCCGTAGTTCTAGCTGTCCTGGAACTCACTTTGTAGGCCATGCTGGCTTCGAACTAACAGTGGTTTGCCTGCCTTTGCCTCCTGAGTGCGAGTGCTGGGCTCAAAGGCAGTAAATTCTTTTTTCACAGGTCCTTTCTGTGGTGAGCCAGCTCTAGTAACCTCTATGAATTGAAATACCACAGGTTCAAATGAGAGAGTGACCTTGAGTGAGTCGTCTGCCTGGCTGGTCTTAATGCCTTGAAAAGTGATAGTTTTATACTAGCTGATGTATAACAGTTTGAGCATTTAAATGAAAACAGAACTCTATATTTCCACAGATTTACAATTTAATCACAGCTCTTTTGATCTAGCTAAAACGTTAGCTAGGAGAAGTTATTAAGCAATTCTGGCTATGAAAAGGCAAAATAATTGTCTTCCCACATGGGACCAAGTCATCAGCATACAGTTTTCCTCAGGCTCCAAAGGCTATAGATAGAGGCAAGCCTATGTTCTGATGATGTTTCTAAGTAAATTCTATTACCATGCCTGGGATGGAGAGTACTTATATTCAGTGCTGCCCTTCTAGGTCTTTCCCTCTAGACCTCTAGCTACCATAGACCTGGCTCCTGGTGAGAGGGTTCACTGGACTCACCATGTACGATGCTGGACTGGAATCCAAGGGCAGCCACAAGGATGAGGAAGGAGAGGGTCGCTGTTCTAACTTTCTTACAATTCAGGTGTTCTAGATCTGTACCTCTTCCTTGCCTTATCTGATGCTGGTCTTTTTCCATTTGCTGACCATTCATGGCCAAGCCATTTATCCAGTCATAGAATTTTTTCCCAAGAAAATACACAATTCATTTCTGACCAGATTCAGGTCATGAGAATAATACACCTTGGTGAGAAAGCTTGCTCATAAGCTTCCTGAATGTCTCTTATTGGAGCATTCTGCCTGGGCTTCAAGAAGCTCCCCAAGGCCTTTCGTTGGTTGCCAGCAAGTGGAGGTCTTTAAGTAGTGGCAGTTGAGTCTAAAGGCAACAGAAATATAGCTATGGAATCATTCATTATTCTGCTGAATACAGATGAATGACTTATTTAAGGAAGAAGCATGTTTTCTCTGAAGTAGCCTTTCTCATAGGTTTGACGGGTTGACCTCCCAAAGTGTAAGATGATAAATTTGTAGCATTGATCATGATTGTGATGATTGGTTATAGTACCCATTACTGGGGCAAGGGGTATAGCTCAGTTGGTAGAATGCTAGCCTTGCATGCACAAAGCCCTGAGTTTGATTCCCAGAACTGCAGCAACTAACTAAGCACTGGGAAGCACACTTGTAATCTGAGCAATCTGGAGGTGGAGACAAGAGGGTCAAGAGTTCAAGACCATTCTTAGTTACTTAGGGAGATCAAGGCCAGCTTGAACTTTATCTCAAAACAAACACAGGAAATGAATACAATAGTCTGCATTCTGCTTTCCTTAATGTTAAAATTCTTTATTTTAAAAGTGGATGCTAGCTTTGAATATTTTTTCTCAATGTATATTTTTATTGAATTTTTGTGCATTTCATACAATAGATCTTAATCTTATTTAGACACCTCTTCTACCTGAATCCCCCGCCCCAGTAGCCTGCCCACAGTATTTCATGCATTCTCACCTGTATATTAAGTCCTGATGTGTCAAGTTTGCACCCAGATGTGAGTGCACCCTGATCAGCCTATCTAGTGTCACTCCTTAAAGAAGATCCAGGTCCTCAGCTAAAGTTGAGGCCTCCTGCCTTTCCCCAACTCTATGCTGGTGTTTATCTGATTGAGTCTACAGTGGTCTTGTGTATGCTGTCCCCAATGCTGTAAGTTCATCTGAGCAAGTTCCCAGGTGCCTGGTAGACTCTGTTTCTTTATGGTCAGGCACCATCCCTGGCTCTTACAATCTGCTCCCTCTTCCATAATGGTCTATGAGCCCTGAGTGGGTAAAGTTTAATATGAATCCTATCCAGAGACACACATTCTGCAGTCTCTTATTCTCTACATAATGTCAAAATTCTTAAGCCTGGCACAATTACTAAAAGCTAAGAAGTTAACTCTGGTAACAATATTCTTAACTAAACTTCAACTTTATTCAGATAGACCCAGAATTTGTATTAATGTTTCTTTCTTCCACAATTGAATCTGGTGCATTGAATTCACTTAGCTGTTAATATATTTTGTTTTTGGATAACCTTGACTTTTAAAGAGTACTGTTCAGTTATGTTGCAAAGTATATGTCAGCATGGGCTTTGATACTTTTTTATGGTTAGAGTGTAATTAGGCTTTTGACTCAGTTCCTCAAGGCCTAATTAGTTTTAAAGACAAAAGATTCAGAATCCAGAATTCTGAAGAGTGAAATCCAGTTCTTCCATTCATTACCTGTTTGAGTGTGGGAAAGTTACTTAGCCACTCAGTTCCTTGTGATATGTGAGAATTCAATATTTTAGCATCTAGAAAGTTCTTAGAATGTTTCACAGCATGTGAAACACAGATTCTGGGGAATGACTCACTAAGGTGAGGGTGTCTTTCTTATTCCCCAAGGGATCATGATTCTTGGTGATGTAACTTTTGTTAATATCATGTCTTCAAGTTCCTTCACTGCAAAGCAATTATTTCCCTGTTTTCTATGCTCTGTTCCTTAGAATCATTGTGGGTTTTGGTATGAAACTTTTATTAAGACAGGGAAGAACTTCTGTGATGTGGTGTGTGTGTGTGTGTGTGTGTGTGTGTGTGTGTGTGTACATGTGTGCAGGGGCCAGAGGAGGAAGTTGTGTGCCTGTTCTATCATTCTCTGCCATGTCTCCTTGAGGCAATGTCTCTCACTGAGCCTGGCCTATTGTGGTGGCCAGAAAACCCAAGTGAACCTCATGTCTTTGACCCCAACAGCATTGGGGTTATAGGCACACCCACGAATGGCCACACCTGGCTCTTTATGTGGGTGCTGATATCTTAACTTAGGCCCTCATCCTTGCACAGCGAGGACTCTTACTGAACCATCTCTCCAGTCCCTGTGCAAGAACTTTAAGAGTTAAGAAAGCTGATTGTCAATGAAGGATAAGCCACTTTCTAATTTCAAAACATTGAAAATTATGATCTCTATGTTTTTCTGGGACTTATCTATAAAATTGGGAGAGTTGTGTCTCTCATGGCTGTCCTGCTCTGAGACTTCAGTAAGATAGCATAGCTTTTTATCCAGCAAATATTCATTAAGCACCTATAAGTTGGTAGGAGTCATTTTGAGTGAAAGGGAGGCTTGTGGTAGCCCTCAGGGGTGAACAAATGATGAGAGAGACTGCTCCTGCAGGGTTTACAGCAGGGCAGTAGAGATGAATTATTGAAGCCAGCATTCCATGTTCCAGTCGGGGAAGTACAGAGTATCTGGAAGAGGCAGACATGAAGATCTCTTGTAGCCACTAGGAAAGTTACTTAGCACAGTGCCCTTGAGGGAGGCTGGAGGGATGTCTGTTCATTTGCTTTTCCCTGCCTGGATCTCTTCTTAATTTCTCACACTAACAGGGGCAGATGGCAAGGTGATTTTCTTTTGTCCCTGTGGGATTAAGCAGATACTTTAAGGCACTAATGTGCACAAGGAGTGGCTGAGCTGAAGCCCCATGCCCTGGCTGCTTCTTAAGTGCGCATGGCAGTGGAACCCATTTCTTGCTCCACGCTTGCCACTAGCCTGCTGTTGTGTAGCAGGGTGTTAGGAAATGCTGCTTCAGCACATGGGTCTCCTGAGATGGCCCAAGCTGAAATTCACCTCAAAAACACTGAGTTCTCAGCATGCTCAGATTTTCACGAGCATTTCTCAAGGGTATTTCACACATGCACATTCCAGATCTGTTCACCTCTTAAAGGACAGATGAACCTTCCTAATGATTGTGGAGCGCAAAGCAGATTTTTTTTTCACTTTTAAATATAAAACAAAGTAAACTAAAATAAAATTAACTCATATATCTCACCAAGATTCAAAATCTTTGAAGTTTGCTCATGTTTGCTTCATCTATTTCCATTCTCTTTCATTTTTTTTTTTATTTTTGGAATAAAGTATTTTCAACCAACTACCTTCCAATCACTGTGCATTCTCTGGTGGATAGGCTTAAATTTTGTTTACCTTTTATTATATGATGTTATCAGGTCTAGTAAAAACAACAATGATCAGCTATTGTCATCTATATAGAACTCAGAGCTCGGTAAAGCCCAGACACCCATTTTAGAGTTAAGTGAAATTTTGGCCTCCAGTTGAGATTTAGATCATGACTTTCTTCTTACTTATCTGTTCATGGAAAGATCTTCAAATGCTGCCATTGCCTCAGTATCTGTAAACCTATTACAGCTTTGGAAAGGAGTCCTTCAACAACAGCAATTCAAACTAGGCAGTTTGGAGAGGTATATTCTGAGTTCATGAGAAAGTTAGCTGTCTAAGAAGGCACAACTTATTTCTATATGTAGGATGTTTAAGAAACTCCAAGGAAGATGTAGAGGTCATTATTATTTCCACATGATTCCATTCTTCAGGGGAAGACTGAAAATGCAATCGATCTAATCAGGAACAATGTAATTCTGTAATTAAAAGTTTGAGCTTAGTTGAATTGGAGTTCAACATAAACCGTCTAATTACAGTGCTTTCTAAAACACCAGATGTATTCTAGTTTGAAACCCAGCTAAAAAAATGGCCAACAAAATATTTTGTGGGTTGCATAGTGTTACTAGTTTTTGGTTTCTGTGTAAATTTAGATAATTCTGAAATATATTCTCTTTTTTCTGTCTTCATCCATTTTTAGATGAAATATTGTTTTGAATGTATCACATTATTATTATTGTTATCATTTTCAGTGCATGTGAGGCCAACACCACATCATTGAGCTATAGCCCAAAGCCACTTGAATGTGGTTTATAAACTTCATAAATTCTATTCTGTGAGAACAATGGAAGAGAGTTATAAGACTGACTTTCCATCCATTCATCAGGATACACAATTCGTCTGTGTACATTTTGATTTTCCATTTATGATCCCACATGGCTCATGAGTCCATGGACAAAAGAGGTTGGAAAACCACTGGTCTGATTGAATCTGCTGGACATCTAAGAGAAAGATGTCTTGGGAAGATCTCAGTTGCTTCTCTTTACAGATCAACTGAGGGATGAGGACATAAGATCCTTTGCTTTTCCAAGTGCTCTTAGTCATCCTAGCATGCAACAATGAGTGCTCTGGTAGTCAGAGCAATTTCCTGCTGCCTAGCTCCATCCCTAGACTGTCATGTGTTTGGATTCACATGATGCTGAAGTTCAGCTCCTTACCTCTCAGCAGAAGAGGCTGTGACTGAATGCTGCCCAGCTGTGGGTTTCTCATTGGAACAGAACCCCTGACCAGGAATCCCATTTAGCTGACAGCTGAAAAAGCCTGGTGAACAATGCTCAAAGTGTTTACTGTCTGGGGCAAACAAGAAAATTATGGCTTTCATATGTGTACACTGGTAGCTTCTGTTATTTACCTTAACAAAACAACTCAACACAATTAGTGCAAACTACCAGAGGCTCCTGGTTATATTTAGCTAACGGATTCCATTTAAGGAGCAAGTAGTTAATGATCTGAAGCACAGACTGCTATCACAGCTGCCCTAATAAGCTGGAAATCACATGGAGAGTAAGCATGGAACATTTGCCTGGCGGGGGAGTGATTGGACCTGAAAATGCACCAACAGGTTCCACTCAGTGTCCTCTAATATTCTACAGAGATGCAACTGGAACCACAAGGATACATAAGACTTTGCTCCTTTTGTGTTTAAAAATAACCATTATTTTTTTAAATTGCCAAACTCCTATTGTGGCCTCTCCTGGATTCAGGCATAAGGTGATCAATAAAACCTTGACAAAATTCAGTAAAGAAGTATAATGGGGGTAGATCTCCCAAGACCACCTGAAGCACAGGTAGGTAGGAGCTGGGTGCTTCAGCAAGGTTGATTGTTGTTTGATTTAATCAAGTTAATCTAGTTGTCTTTGGCTTGATTGGCTTTTGTGGCTGGGGGGGGCAGAATTATCCCCCCATCTGGTATAAAAGGTGGGTTTGTGTGAGTCTTGAGATCAGAGATCTCCCAAGACCACCTGAAGCACAGGTACCAGGGTGGAAAGCGTAAAGCTTAGAGAAGTCAACACTCCATAAACAAGGAGTAAAGCAAAAAAAAAAAAAAAAAACAAAAAAACAAAAAAACAAAAACAAATCAGTCAAACAACAACAATGAAGGCATCTGAAGGAGGCAAGCAAAGCAAGTTTTCAACACAGTGAAGAGGCATTTGGCACCCACATTGGAATACAGGAAAGGAGAAGACCATATGCCAGGAACACAAAGAAGAGACAACATGGGAAAGGTGCAAGATAATCCCACACCAGGTTCTAACAACCCTGAGGAAGATTGCTACAGTGGGATCCCCCTGGGGATGGCCCAGGACACAGATATCAGAAGTACAATTGTGAACATACTTAAAGAAGTGCAAGATTATAAAGAGCAAATCAAAGAAATAAGAAAAGAGAATGAAGAACTCGAGAAGACCTAGAGAGAGAGAGATGACAAACTCCAGAAGGAAGTGGAAACACGAAAAAGATCCCATGTTGAAAAAGATAAGGAAACCAACCATTGAAGCAAAGAGCTACAGGAAGAGATTTGAGAACTCCGAAAGGAAGTAGAAATACTAAAGAAATCAGAAGAGAAATGAAAAGGAAATCAAACACTCATCTATCAAGAGGAAAGGAATGGCAAAAGCATCAGAAGTAAATGGAGGAAGCAGAACAAAGACTATCAAAACCTGGAAGATAAAACACAGAACAACTAAAAACCTCAAGTAAAGATTATGAAAAATTAAAAAATACACAAAAGTGGAACAACCAGGAACTGTGGGACACTGTGAAAAGATCAAACTTCTGCATCATAGGAATAGAGGAAGGAGAAGAATCCCAAGAAAATGGTATTGATCAGATCTTCAACAGAGTAATAGATGAAAATTTCCCCAAACTAAAAAAAGACAAACCAATACAAATACAAGAAGCACATAGAACTCCAAACAGATAACACCAGAAAAGAAACTCTCCACACCATATCATAGTTAAAATGCTAGATGCCCAAAACAAAGACAAAATCCTTAAAACCACAAGGGGAAAACAACAAATGACTTATAAGGGGAAACCTATCAGAACTGCAACTGACTTCTCAGTGCAAACTATGAAAGCAAGAGGAACGTGGAGCAAAGCATTCCCAATGTTAAAGGACTATAGATGCCAACCTAGGTTACTCTACCCAGCAAAAATGTCGATTATAGTTGAAGAAGAGAGAAAATTTTCCATGACATAAACAAGATGAAAGAATACATGTCCAGAAAACCAACCCTTCAGAGAATACTTGAAACAATTCAAAGGACAGAAGAAAGGAGCAACCATCCCCAGGCACCTAGAAGAGAAATCAATAAAAGCATAACTGCAGAAGTAGAAACCAAAACCCAAACTGCAAATGGATAATAAGCCAAAAGGAAGCAACACAAACCTATCAGTCATAACCTTAAATATTAATGGACTAAATTCCCCAATCAAAAGACATAGACTGGGAGATTGGATTAGTAAACAGAACCCACTGATATGCTGTCTATAAGAAATGCATCTTACCTTCAAGGACATGCACCACAGGATGGAAAAAATATTCCAACCAAATGTTACCAAAAAGAAAGCAGGCATTGCTATTTTAATATCAAACAAACTAGACTTCAAAGTAAAAGAAATCAGAAGAGACAAAGAAGGCCATTACATTTTTATCAAAAGAACAGTTCACCAAGAAGATATCACAATTATTAATACAAATGCCCCAAACTCTGGTGCACCAAATTTTCTAAAGACAATTCTCCAGGACCACAAGGCACAGATTAACCCAACTGAGCCCTTTGGACAGGTCAACAGGAGAAAGAATAAACAGAGAGACATCTGAACTGAATGATACAATACACCAAACGGACCTCACAGACATCTACCAAATAATCCACCCTAATACCAGAGAGTACACTTTCTACTCAGCACCCCACAGAACATTCTCCAAAATCGACCACATACTGGGACACAGAAGAAACCTCCACAAATACAAAAAGATTGAAATGATTTCATGTATTCTATCAGACCAAAGTGCAATAAAGCTCAACATCAGCATCAGGATAAGCCCTACTACCTATAAGAACACATGGAGACTAAAAAACACACTATTGGATAATGAATGGGTCAAGGAAGAGATAAAGAAGTAAAAGCATCCCTGGAACTGAATGACAATGACAGTACAACACAACAAAACATATGGGATACCTTAAAAGCAGTATGAAGAGGGAAGTTTATAGCCCTGGGTGACTACATTAGAAAAACAGAAAGAGCACAATTGAACAATCTAACACAGCAGCTAAAAGCACTTGAGGGACAGCAACAGATGAACCCTAAATGCAGCAGACAGGAAGAAATAACAAAACTCAGAGCAGAAATCAATGAAATAGAAACAAAGAAAACAATACAAAAAAAATCAACGAATCCAAAAGTTGGTTCTTTGAAAGAATAAACAAGATAGACAGTCCTCTAGCCCAGTTAACCAAAAGAAAGAAGGAACAACTCCAAATCAATACAATCTGTGATGAAAAGAGAAATATCACAACAGACAAGGAAAAGATCCAGAAAATCATACAGGAATATTTCAAAAACCTATACTCTACCAAGTTTGAAAACCTAGAAGAAATGAATGAATATATGAAATCCTGGGGATCACCAAAGCTCAACCAAGAAGAGACTGACAGCTTAAACAGACCCATAATATATGAAGAAATTGAAGATGTAACAAGAAACCTCCCAACTAGAAGAAGCTCAAGCCCAGATGGTTTCAGGGCAGAATTCTATAAAACATTTTAGATAGACCTACAACCATTATTACTGAAATTGTTTAGAAGGATACAAACAGAGGGAATTCTCCCAAATTCCTTCTATGAAGCCAGCATCACTCTATTACCAAAACCAGGCAAAGATACAACCAAAAAGGAGAACTATAGACCTATCTCCCTAATGAACACAGATGCCAAAATTCTAACAAGATACTGACAAATCGCATACAGACTCACATCAAGAAAGATCATCCATCATGACCAAGATGATCATACCAGAGATGCAGGGATGGTTCAACATAGGAAAATCAATAAACATCATCAAGCATATAAATGGACTGAATGACAAAAACCACACCATCATCTCAATTGACACAGAAAAAGCCTTTGACAAAATCCAGCATCCCTTCATGCTTATTGTCCTAGAGGGAATTGGATTGGAGGGATCATTCCTCAATGTAATCAAAGCTATATAGAGGAAACTCACAGCCAATATCATCCTAAATGGGAAAATGACAGAAACATTCCCTTTAAAGGTTGGAACTTGGCAAGGCTGCCCCCTGTCAACACTCCTCTTCAATATAGTGCTTGAAACACTTGCTGGGGCAATAAGGCAAGAAAATGAAATTAAAGAGTACTAATTGGAAAAGAGGAAATCAATGTATCTCTTTTTGCTGATGGTATGATTGTTTACTTAAGGCATGCTAAAAACTCCACCTGAAAACTCCTAGAAACGATTAACAGCTTCAGCAATGTAGCAGGATACAAAATTAACCTAAAAAAATCAGTCGCCTTTCTTTACACCAACAACAAGCAACTGGAGAAAGAATTCAAGGAGACCTTCCCACTCACAAAAGCCTCAAAAACAATAAAATACCTAGGAACAAACATAACCAAAGACACCAAAGACCTCTACAACAAAAATTTTAAACCCTTAAAGAAAGAAATTGAAGAAGACATCAGAAGATGGAAAAACCTCCCATGCTCATGGATTGGGAAAATTAACATTGTAAAAATGTCCATTCTACCCAATCTCTTGTATAGATTTAACGCAATACCAAGTAAAATCCCAAAGAGTTTCTTCACAAGCTTGGAAAAATGTCCTTAATTTCATTTGGAAAAACAAAAGACCCTGAATAGCCAAAACGACCCTGAGTGAAAAGAGCAACACAGGAGGGATCTCTATACCAGACTTCAAACTATACTACAGGGCTATAGTCATAAAAACAGCCTGGTACTGGCACAAAAACAGACCGGTTGATCAATGGAACAAAACTGAAGATCCAAACTTGAGCACATACAATTTCAGCCACCTCATATTTGACAAGGGGGCCAAGAAGACACAATGGAGAAAAGACAGCAGATTCAGCAGGTGGTGTTGGCAAAACTGGATCACCACTTGTAGAAGAATGAAATTAAACCCCTACCTCTCACCCTGTACAAAAGTCAACTCCAGATGGATCAAAGACCTCAACGTGAAACCTCAAACTCTGAAGGTGATAGAAGAAAAAAATGGCAGCAGACTACAAGACATAGGCCTAGGAAAAGACTTCCTAAATCAGACAGCAGCTGTGCAAGAAATAAGATCGACAATTGACAAATGGGACCTCATTAAACTCAAAAGCTTCTGTACATCAAAAGAAACAATAAAGGAAGTGAAGAGAAAACCCACAGAGTGGGAGGAAACCTTCACTGCAGAAACATCTGACAAAGCATTGATTTCCAGAATATATAAACTACTCAAAAAACAAAGAAGAAAGAAAACAAATGACCCACTCAATAGATGGAGCAAAGAGCTGAACAGAGACTTCACAAGTGAGGAATTAGAGATGGCTGAGAAACATCTTAAGAAGTGTTCAACATCACTAATCATTAAGGAAATGCAAATCAAAACCACTTTAAGATATCATCTTACTCCAATAAGACTGGCTAGGATCAAGAAAACAAATGATACCAAGTGCTGGAGAGGTTGTGGGGAAAGAGGAACACTCATCCACTGCTGGTGGGAATGTAAACTCGTACAGCCACTATGGAAAGCAGTGTGGAGAACCCTTGGAAGACTTGGAATGAACTTGCCACCTGACCCAGCCATACCACTCCTAGGCATGTACCCTCAAGACTCACCCCACCACAGAGATACATGCACAGCCATGTTTATTTCAGCTCTCTTCACAATAGCAAGGAGCTGGAACCAACCCAAATGCCCCTTAACTGATGAGTGGATAGAGAATGTGGTACATCTACAGAATGGAGTTCTGTGCAGCAGTAAAGAAAGATGACATCATGAGCTTTGCAGGAAAATGGCTGGAGCTAGAAGATAACATGCTGAGTGAAGTAACACAGTCCCGGAAAAACAAATGATGAATGGTATCCCTCATCTGTGGATGCTAGTGCCAATTACGTAGTTGCAAATATTTCTTGTGCATGGTCCCTTGAGCTTTTGTCCAAAGCAGTTGGGAGTGATGCATATTACAAACAACAACAACAACAACAGAAAGGATTGCATGAAAAAACTGACTGAAACAGTGAACTTCTGCTCAAAACAGTCAACTTCCACATGGATAATTTTTGAGAAAGACTGAGAAAGAGATGAAAAGCATGTTTGGCGGAATACATGAGCTCTGGTGGGGTGGGAGGATAGGGTAGGGGACATGGGTCTAGATTTGATTAGTAACATAAAAATAAATAAATAAATAAATAAATAAATAAATAAATAAATGAAGTATAATGGGATCCAATGACATAATAGAGATGCACAACTGGCGAACATGTAGAGAATAAGAGACTGTAGAGTCCTCATCCCTAAATGGGAAACATATTGCACCCTGTCTTCCCAAGGTTCAGAGATCATTACAGAAGAGAGGGCAGAAAGATTATAAAAGGGAAAGGTGGTAGATGAATATAAGGAAACTGTGCTGTCTGGATACCACAGGGCAGTTGTGCATATGAACCCATATGCACAAGACCTGTACAAAATCAAGCCAAATAGGGGCTCAGCATGGATGGGGGAGATGGGCAGTGCACCCCAGCAATAGCTGAGGATCTAATGGCAACTGATAGAAGGTGGGAGAGGGAGTGTCGGTTTTCATTGACCATACTCCAGAGGATAGATCCACACTCAAGAGTATTTAGGAAACATATATTAATTAGACTTGACAAGGCTTAAAAATGACAAATAATAACAGAGGACATGAAGTCAGGGTGAGGGTTAGTAGGGTGGGCATTGAGAGAAGGGGTCTGCATATGATCAAAATACATTGTATGAAATCCTCAAATCGAGAAAAATATTTTCAAAATGAAGAAGAGACTGTAAGATGCTCAAGGCTAGGGAGAAAGTTCTTGGGAGAAAGGAGATGGACAGTTGAAAAGGGGGAACTGAAAGGGTGGACTGGTACAATGGGGGCTGTCGAGCCACTGTGGAATGTGGCCCAGGGGAGTGTGAGGACATTCCAGACACAGAGGCATGGGGTTGGCCAGGAGCCCAGAACCAAAGGCTTTTCACATTGGGGAAAGAGCAGGGCTTTGGGCCAGGCAGTGGAATTTGACTGAAACAGTTGTTCATTTGGAGGTAATTTTAGACTATTTGAACTTTTTGTTTTTAACTTGTAAAGGGGATCCAATACAGCTGACCCTTCATATTCACATTAAAGTGTTAAGCCAATCTCAGACAGACAGAAAATATTCAGGAAAAATTGTTTCTATTCTTGACCTGTAGAGATTCTTTTTTGGCTTATGATCTAAACAATAGTATGACAACAGTTGACATCGTGTATACATAATATTTGGTATTTCGAGCCATCTAGAAGTACTTTAACTTATATATAATCATGTGCATATGCCATACACAAATATAGTGTCATATCATCTAGGAGACTTAAGCATCCATGGGCTTCAGTGTTCACAGGGGCTCTAACATCCATGCCCAGGGGGTGAAGGTAACACTCACTTCCTGTAATTGGTCTTCTGAGAAATGTTATAACATTAGAAGAACTAACCTCATAAAGCTTGGTGCATAGACACACTCAACTCCAGGTAATTGCTTCAGTCTTCATCACTGCAGTGTCCTTCAGCTGTCTTGACCAGGTGTTAGTGAACAAAAAGTCATTTTATTTTCAGCATGGTATCTTTTTGCTCTTTGCTCTTTATTTTTTAAAGTTTTTTATTTACTTTTATGTGTATGAATGTACTGTCTGCATTGTAGGTTGGTGCACCCATGTCATGCAATGCTGCGGAGGTCAGAAGAGGGCGTTGAATTCCCCTGGAACTGGAGTTAAAGATGGTTCTCAGCCGCCATGTGGGTACTGGGGATCAAACCCAGGTCCTCTCCAAGAGCAGTCGGTGCTCTTAACCACTAGGCAATCTCTCCAGTCCTGCTCTTTGCTCTTTATAAGAGAAGAGAGGTGGGGGAGATAGCTCTGTGGGTAAGAATTCTTGCTCTGCAAACATGAGAACCAGAGACCCTTCCTCAGAGAGATCAAGGGAAGCTCCATAGACAAAGACACATGATGGCCTTCTTGGGCATCTGTGTGCACACACATGGGCACACTCACATGCATGCACTACACTAACATACATCACACACATACCACAGAATGCTAGAGATCACACACACAGACACACACAATTAATAAAATAGAAAAGAAGTAATGTGGCTTTTGCCTCTGCTCTAGGTAGTTTCTTGGGACACTGGTTATATATTTTTACATTCTATGCAGACTTATTGAAAATATTGGGGACAATATTTGGTCTTCCACAAGGACAGTGTATGAAGCCACATTTTTCCGTAATTCTGTGCCTGTGTGATGGGAACATACTCGGGTTGAACTAGTAACTGCCTTACCTATATATTTAGACTGGTGCCTTCAAGAACTGACACTTAGGGAGAATTATGTCCCAGCCTCTGCAGAGCCTGCACATCATTTTCTCACTTACCTCTCCATCACCTCGAAGAGGTTGTGCTACCTACATATTCTTTTTCACAGTAGAGGAGACAGGTGACTTGCTCACCCCTGCAGTAATTGCAGTTGATCGTTCACCACGCTCTAGATCTTTCTTACTCCATGCACCATGTAACAATTACCTACTTTGTGAATCCTTCCTTTCCAACAGTAAACTCTTATTCCTCATCCCCATGACGTCCCTTTGCTGCCAGGGTGCACGCCCCTGACTTGGATTCTACCAGACAAATGTGAATCATGGGAGGTCCGGCAGGACCTAGGACACACACTTTGTGGTAAGAGTGAGAGCAGAGGGGACGCAGCTGTACGTTCCAGCAGCAGCAGTTTCTTCACCAGAACCAGGGCGGTTATGGACATATTGCTGAAAACTCAGCCCACGACCTATTGCCCCAGTCCCTCCAACAGACATGCGAGTTCTCTAACCCGCCCCCCCTAAAAAAAACTCCCCACTGTCTACACCTCAGTACTCTGACAGAGAATCTGGTTTGGGTGCCTGTTTTTATTTCTCTAGTGCACGCAGGAGCAAGGCAGCTTCCCCCATCTCCTGCTTGCTTGCATGGCCTCCTTTTTTGCAGACCTACATCACGCAAAGTCCAGTTGTCTTATGAAAGTCTCCTCCATCCACGGTGAATGTAAGAGCTCACTGTGAAAAGCTCAGGAGAGCACTGAGTAATATTAATTACCATCATCTTTTGCTACCAGTTTGAAAGAGATGCGGTAGGCCCCTGGATTCCCCAGTGGTACATCCTAAGGGCACTAGTAGATTCCTGAAACTGCAGGCAGTACTAAGTCCTATGGACTAAACGATTAAGAATGTGTAGCATATTCAGTGTGAAGACATCAGGCAACAGGATCAACCTGATGAGAAAGTGAAATTTCATTATGACACTCAGACTGGCTTAGAATTTTTTCTGGGATGTTTATTTATTATTACCTTGGGGTCCTGGTTGATCTTGGGCAACTGAAGGCTAATGTTGAGGGAGGAATAGTCTTGGTGGCTTGTAATTCAAGGATTGCTTTTTGTCCCAGCCTTGTCTCTGCATTGGAGTCAACCATGTTCTGAGTGAATTCTCCAGGATGACTGAACTCTGGCATGTCTGGCTGTCAGCATCCTGTTGGCTCTTTTTGATGTATAGCTTGCTGACAGAGCACTTCCTGACTGGAGAAAAGCCGTTTCTCTCCACAACCTTTAATTGTCTGTGGACAGCCAGGCTTTATTTATTTATTTATTTATTTATTTATTTATTTATTTATTTATTTTGGTATTTTTGAGACAGCGTCTCCCTGTCTCAGCTGGCCTGGAGCTTGCTCTGTAGGCCAGGGTGGCCTTGAACCCACAGAGATCTGCCTGCCTCTGCCTCGTGAGTGCTGGGATTAAAGGCATGCACCACCATGCCTGGCAATAGCCAGCCTCTTACTTTGTCTCCTAAAATCACTGACCACTTGTACTGACACTAGAACATGACAGAACTGAAAATGAAGAAAATGTGCAAAACAGAGCTTCTTTGAATCATTTCTTAAAACTTTTTCCAGTTTATCTATCATTTTTAGCTTGTTCAGATTTTGTATTGTGTCAATTTTGTGTTTTATGGTCTTCAGGGAAATTGTGGTTTCCACTGATTTTTTGATGATGCTATTTTGCAAGTTTACAGTATGTCAACTTGTAACTTAAAAACAAGATCTTGTATATGGCTGATGACATTTCTATTTTTTGACGTATGCTTTTTGTCTTTGGTTTTCATTAGGTTCAGCAAGACTTTGTTTTTTATTTCTATTTACAAAGAAATAGTAATAAAGTTAAAGATGAATTTTGCCATTATGCATTTCTTTGTGTCTATTTTTGTTTGTTATTGGTCTGTCTTGTTTCTCCTGTTTTTACTCTAAGATTTTTAAAAATCATTTATTATTTATTGTTCCCTTTAATTTTATATTATTCCAAAATATGTATATATACACTCCAAACATAAATCAAAATTACAAAATTTGAAAATAAACTATAGGTTAATTCCTAAAAAAGAAGTATAACTTTTACATTCTTTTTTTTTTTTTTTTGGATTTGAATACTTATCTTCCACCCATATATGGTAATTACAATATGTGACTACAAGTGGTAGGACAATTCTAGAGCCCATTAAAAGATTCACATTATAATAGCACAGTTGCTTTCAGATACAATGAAATATAGTAATAAAGTTGCTCAGTTTGCCTGCCAACTGGGGATTTGGTGTTAGCATCCACAAATGAGGGAAACCATTCACCTTTTTTTTCCCCTGGGACTGTGTTATTTCACTTAGCATAATGGCTTCAGTTCCATCCATTTACTTGCAAAGTTCATGATGTTATTTTTCTTTACTGCTGCATAGAACTCCATTGTGTAGATGTACCACATTTCTGTTATCCACTCATCAGTTGAGGGCCATTTGGGTTGGTTCCAGCTCTTTGCTATTGTGAAGAGAGCTGCAATAAACATGGATGTGCATGTATCTTTGTAGTAGGATGAGTCTTTGGGGTATATACCCAGGAGTGGTTTGACTGGGTCAGGTGGTAGGCTCATTTTGAGTCTTTTAAGGGTTCTCCACACTGCTTTCCACAGTGGTTGTATGAGTTTACATTCCTGCCATCAGTGGATGAGTGCTCCCTCTTCACCACAACCTCTCCAGCATTTGGTGTCTTTTGTTTTCTTTTTTTTTTTAATTAGTTTTTATTGATGCTTTGTGCATTTCGATTAAGGCATATTTAGTTGACGTGAGCTCAGCAAGTACCCAGTTTCGCCTAGACACTGTCTACAGGACACATGGTGTTTTAGGACTTAGTAAAAGTAAACATGTGTATATTAAACAACATTGGTTTACAGAATCTGATAAAAATGGTAATGCATCTGAATTAAATGGAGATATAATTCGCTGTTGCCCACATTTGCTTTACATAAAATCTGTAGAGCAAGAACTTTGGGATTGACACATACAAATATTCTCTATAATTTCTCTGTAGTACAGTATCACCTTGTAGCATTCTCTTTAAGATGATTTAACGTCTTTTGTTTTCTTGATCTTTGCTACTCTTATTGGAGTGAGATGATGCCTTAGTATGGTTTTAATTTGCATTTCCTTAATTATTAATGATGTTGAGCACTTTTAAAGATGTTTCTCAGCCATCTTTGCTTCCTTACTGGTGAAGTCTCTGTTCATTTCTTTACTCCATCTTTTGAGTAGGTCATTTGTTTTCTTACTTCTTTGTTTTTTAAGTAGTTTGTATATTCTGGGTGTTAATGCTCTGTCAGATGTATCATTGGTGAAGGTTTCCTCCCAGTCTGTGGGTTTTCTCTTCACTTCCTTGATTGTTTCTTTAGCTGTACAATAGCTTTTGAGTTTGATGAGGTCCCACTTGTCAGCTGTTGTCCTTATTTCCTGTGCAGCTGCTGTTTGATTTAGAAAGTCTTTTTCTACACCTATGTCTTATAGGTTGCTGCTGACTTTTTCTTCTATCACCTTCAGGGTTTCAGGTTTCAGGTGTATGAGTGTTATACTTGCACTTGTTTAAGTTAACCCGTGTTGTGCAAAGCCCACGGAAGACAGAAGAGGTCATTGGATCCTCTGGAACTGGAATTACAGATGACTGTTAGATGCCATGTGCATTCTGGGATTTGTATCTGGGTTTTCTGCAAGAACAGTCAGTGCTCTTAACTGCTGAGACATAGCTCCATCCCCTTCTCTAAGATTTTTAAGAAGACTTCCACAATTATTTTTCCTTTATATTTTTATCTTGTAGAATCAGCTAATGCTCCAGTTTCACAAATGAATTTTGTTATGCTAGAATCCCATAAGTTTTACCATTAAAAGCATTTTAATTACCTTACAATTTTCTGTTCTATTTGTCTGGTCTGTTTTTTTTTATAGCTATAACAATATCATACATGGAAAAAATTTTATAAAGGATAGAAGTTAATCTGGCTCATAGTGTTTGAGAAACAGGAGCATAGTGCCAGAATCTGCTTAGCATTTGGTGAGAGCCTTTTTGCTGCATCATACGATGTTGGGGGGCATCACATCATAAGAGAGAGCAAGCATGCTAGCTCAGGACTCTCTTCCTCTTCTTACAGAGCCCCAGTGGAACCATGGAGTCGATCATGAAGTCATCTTGCCCTCACCTGTGAATAAAATCAGCATGTGAACTAAAGCATTAATTTTCAAAAATATTTTATTTGTTATTTTTATTTTACAGCATGGTGTATTACCTGCATGTATGTAAGTGCACCCATGCGGTGCAATGCCTGTGCAGGTCAGAAGAGGGCACTGGATCCTCTAGGGCTGGAGTTATGGAAGCTTGATAGCTGCTATGTGGATGCTGGGAACTAAACTCTAGTCCTCTGCAAGAGCAGACAGTAGTGCTCTTAACACCAGAACCAAGGGGTATTCATTTTCTAATGGCCTATTTCACCTCATACATTTTTTTCCCTCAGCTCAGCTATACTGGTTAGTATAATATGAAAAGTTAAAGTGTGGCTTCCTCATAGGATTGTGTTGGATTAGAATCCAAATTTCTGAGCTAAATAAGTTGTGACCTTTAGAGATGTGTGGTGAAGACTGGGAAGGCATGCATGGGAAGAGTTTCATTGAAATCATTCTGTGTGTGTTCAGAGTAAAGTTTCTTGGGATAGACTCAAGGAACTCTAAATATTTGGGATGGTGGAGATACTGCCTAAAATATATTAGTCTCTGCAGGGATGGAACAGCTGAAGTTGTACATAGAGCCGTGATCCTTCATCCCCTGCTGCTGCTGGGTTTCTCTTAGTGTTTGGTATTTACTGAAATGTCTTCCTTCATGGAATGTGAGCTCCCTCACCTATGCAACTTTTTTCTGAACACAAATCTCAGCACATCTTCACTTCTGACTTTCCTTTTCACTATCATTTGTGTGTATCATGATTTTTAAATTCTTCCTACTAGATAATGGAACATAAATATTCTTGTTTTTAACAAGATGATTATTAAAGACATTGATGAGTATTCTTATGTAATCATACAGTTTGGGGGCAGTGGAGCCTTCCTGTAAGGTACCCACTTTCGGATAAGGAGTGTAGACTCTGCATTTAATATTTGGCCTAACCAGAGACTAATTTTGAGTGGGAGGAAGAGGAGAATGGGTCCTTCCCCTTGGTCTTTCCTAGGGGAGACCCCAAGAAGCCATCTTCAGAGTCAGTGGTTCTCTGGCTCTGATGGCTCTCAATCTCACTTGGGAAACAGTGAACCACAAAAGCTAGGGTCTAGCCTGCATTCGAATGTTAAAGCTTCTGTGTTCTTACTCTCCCTGGATGGTTGTAATACACCCCAAGTCCAGATCCACTGTCGTCCATATTAGAATGTTTCGTTCTCTGTTTATCCTCACTTTGCCTAAGCTCTCCTGAGAACTGCCAAAGATACTCTAATCTCTCTTTTTTTTTTGCCTTCAACATACTAAGATGTTTAATGCCCAATTAATCTGCACCAAAAGAGCTTCCTTATTTTATGAATTTTACAGCTGTCTGAGGCTTGCTTTTGTGTTTTCTTTGTCTAGGGAGACTGTATTTTTCTTTCTATCTTTTTTTACCCTGCAGGTAGGGGCTCTCTGAAATACTTTGACATTCTATGTTGATTTCCCTTCTCTTATTGAAAGAACACTTTCTGTCTTTTTTATAATCATGGTTTCCTAAGTTTTGTGGAACATGGTGTCATTTTTAACTTTCTAGCTGCATTCCCCACCTCAGCAGAATATTCTGAACCCAACAGCTAGAATAATTCCCGGATGTTACAGTTGTCTGTAGGCATTCACAGGGGCTTAGTTCTAGAACTTCTCATGAATACTAAAATCTGTGACGCCTAAGTCCTTTATATAAAATGCGTAGTATGTGAATATCATGTAGATATCCTCCTGAATACTTTAAGCCATTAGATTGCTAGAATATTTATAATAATTAGATGTTACACCAGGTGTGGTGGTGCACAGCTTTAATCCCAGCACTCAGGAGGCAGAGGCAGGTGGATCTCTCTGTGAGTTCAAGGCCAGCCTGGTCTACATAGTGAGTTCCAGGCCAGCTGGGGCTACAGGGAGACCCTGTCTCAAAAAACCCCCAACAAATAGTAATTAGATGCTACATATGAACTGCTTAGTTTCTGTCACCCTGACACAAAGCTATATCTACTTGGGCAGAGAGAAGATGAATTAAGGAATTTCCTTCCTTCATTAGACTGACCTGTGGCATTTTCTTGACTGGTAGTCAATTTAGGAAGTCTATCCCACTGCATCTTGTACTGTTCCTTGGCAGGTAGGCCTGAGCCATATAGGAAAGCTACCCAAGTGAGCCAGCAAGCAAGCCAGTAAGCAAGATTCCTTGTGGTCCTGGATTCAGTTCCTGCTTCAAGGTTCCTGCTTGAGCACCTTCCCTCACTTTCCTCAATGAAGGTGAAACAAACCTTTTCCTCCCTGAAGTTCCTTTTGTTCTGTGTTTTATCACAGCAACCGAGGAGCAAATTACACACTATAGAAATTGTTCTTATACTGTGTTTTTTAGGGAGCAACAGCAGGAGGAGGAATGTCTGTTCATGTTCAGTAGAGACACATTTCCTCTGAATATTGTGAACTGTAGTTTACTGAAAATGGGACAAGGAGCCCATTAGTAGACAAGGCTGACCTTCTTTGTCTTCCTAAAATCACCAGTTCCTACTCATGATTAGCCTAAATTCTAACAATGTCTTTCAAAGTATCTGGCTCCTTCAGTCTGCCTGTCCTTGTCTCTTACTATTCTCCTCATGGTACATTGGATACTCTTGTGTGCTATCCATATTTGTCTTCAGCACTGAAAGAATTGTTTCCTGAAGTTGTCAACTCTGTGGAAATTGCCTGTTGATGGTGATCATTACTTCTCCTAAGGCCATGCTGCTTTCCTAGGGCAGCACGTATCCCAGGACTGGTTGATTGACAGGTATAGAGCCTGGCCTCCTTGGCATGGTACAGGACTGCTGAAGAGTCACCTCAACTTGAGAGCTCTCTGAGGTTAGCTCAGTCCTTTGGTGAGACTAGACTATATCATGGTCCAGCTTCTCTTTACATGTGTTTGTTTGATTATTTTTAGTAGGTGGCCAGACTGGCCTCGAACTTGGTAGGTAGCCAAGAAGAGCCTTGAACTCCTGTTCCTCCTGCCTTTGCCTCCCATGTGCTGTGTTTACAGAAGTACACCACCATGTCTAGCTCCTCTTTCCTTTTATAAATAATCAATATTAAGTATACTCCTGAAACAAACTTCCTGCATATTTTCATTTTATTCCCAGAATCTTCTTCTTAGGGATACCAGTTTGTGCCACGGAGTGAGTCTCCTCTTTTAAGCCCTTTTTTGTCTGGAACAGTGTTCTGCATGAGAAGGCCTTTGTCTGTGTTCTGTAACCTGACCTCATGCTTTTCCATTGCATGTCATGATGGCTGGCTTTCCTGCTTCAAGTCTCTGCTTACTATTCCCTCATCAAGTGCACCTTCATGGCCTCTCTATTAAAATAAAACCTCTTTCCTTATTTTCCCTAATTTATTTTCCACCCATTTTAAGGCCATTGGATGCATACATTTTTCAGTTGATTATGTCTTTCTTTAACAGTGCATTTGCTCCAGGGGGATATTTTGTTTATTACTCTTTCCCCAGTGTCTGGCCCAAAGTAAAACCTGAATAAATGTTTGCAGAAACAATGAATAATGATCGAATTTGTTTGTTTTCTTGTTTTATGTCTGCAAGTAAATTCTCTTTTCAGGCTTCCTCCTTTTGGGTACTGTGCGGTGGCTGAGATTCCTACATAGAATACATTCTGTGGTCTATTCCCAACTGCCTGATTTAGCTGGACTAGTGGTGGTAGTGTAGAAAATTCCTGGAAGAGTGCCCGTGTTTCCCAAGACAGAGGAGAATAATATATTAGTTTATTTTTTCCTTTTTTTCTTTTTTTAAATTTTATGTGTATAAGTATATTGTCTGCATGTGTGTAAGTGGACCTGTGTAATGCAATGCCTCAGGTCAGAAGAAGGCATCAGATCCCCCACAACTGGCGATACAGACAGTTGTTAGTTGTCATGTGGGTGCTGGGAATTGAACCTGGGTCATCTGCAAGAGCAGTCAATGTTCTTAACCACTGAGCCATCTCTCCAGCCTTGTTTTTGGATCTCATTTTTATATTTGGACAAAGATTACATGAGGTAGATAAACAGGTTAAAAAAAAGAGAAAAATACTTCTAACAGGTCGTTACAAAAAAGTCCAAAGAAGTAACAGCAATAATTTGTGTGTGTGTGTCTCTCTGACCTTTCTTTTCTTTTTTCTTTTTTTCAATCTTAACCATTTATTTTTTATTTTTATTAAACTTTTTCCATAAGTCATACATCATTTCTCAATCAAATCTAGAGTTACTTCCCTTTCCATGCACCCCACCCCACCTGAGTCCCTGTACTCTGCCATACATGTCCTGTATCTTTTTCTGAGTCTTTCCAGTTTTTTCCAGTTCTTTTGTTCCTATTGTTCTCTCCTACTTGTATTGCTTCAGTATATATACATATATATATATATGTTTTATATATGTATACATAAATAAATACATAAATACATACATACATACACATATCACTTGAATTAGAGGACTTTTTTCTACATGATGTCATATTTTCCTTAAGGAAGTGCTTGAAGGCTCCTCCTTGGCAAGCCCAAACAACCATCAATCCTGCAGTTGTGCTCCATACTGGGGTCTTTCCCTCCCATAGTCCCCCAAATGAAGTCCAGTAAGCACGTGTCCTGTCTTGATCCCCCTGCACTGGCCTCCATGATACAGCCCAGGTAGTCCAACAGTGGAAGTCCATATTCTGACAAGGCTGAATTCCCATTAGCTGCTTAGTTTAAAATCTGGGTATCTCAGCAGTCCTCAGTCCACATTGGAAGGTTAAAAAGCTATGTCTCACGTCCTTGAGGAGTGCCAAAAGCAGTGTTGTGTGCTATATCTGTACTGCTACATCTGCAAGCAGTGGACACTGGTCCCTGGCTCTAGCCTTTTTACCTTCAGCTTCATCACTGTCTGAGTTAAGTAGGTTAAACATGCAGATGTTCAGCCATCACTTACAGTGGGCGGTCAGCAGCCCTTGGCTTGGCCTTTGCCCTGGACACTCTCATGCTGGAGGATCAGTAAGTGTCCAGTGAATCTCCCTGATTTGCTTGGTCCCTGGGTTAATGCTCACTGATCATCTCTAATGTTATAAAATCTTCTTTCATTAGAAAAATGATCATGGGTCTGGGAGATAACTCAGTCAGTAAAGGGCTTGCTGCATAAGCCTGAGGACTAATCTCCAGCACCCACGTAAAAAGATGGATACAGGGACTGAAGAGATAGATGACTCTGAGGTTACTAGCACTTGCTGCTCTTGCGGAGGACTTGGGTTCAGTTTCCAGCACCTACTTGGTGGCTCTTAACTATATAAAGCTGTAGTTCCAGGAGATCCAACACCCTCTTCTGGCCTCAGCACGCACCAGGTAAGCTGTGCACATGCATACATACATGCAGATAGAACATTCATACATATCAGATACCTATTTTATTTTTAAAAGTTGGTTATGGTGGTGTGTGCTTGCAGTCTAGGGCTGGATAGGCAGAGACAGTAGATTCTTGGTTCTTGCTGGCCAGCCAGCCTAGTCAGTGAACCCCAGGTCCCTGTGAGAGACAAAGTGTGTAACACTTGAATAATATTACCTGATGTTTACTCACCTCTAAATGCACATGCACACACAGGAACATGCAAACACATGTACACACACAATGAACACAAAGCTGTGTGACACAGTCTTTCAATGAAGAACAATAGATATGAATAAGTACATGTCTTATGCTTGACACGTTTTTGTTTAACTTGGTTCTTTTTTCATTTTCCCAGATGGGGAGTCTTGAACATTCCTTCCCACTGTCAGTGAATCTAGTATCAGGAAAATCATGATTGTGAAAGGTTGACTGCAGACCCCATCATATGTGACCAGGTAAATGAGCAGTGACTGATTCAATTAACTGATAGAAATTGATTAGCACAGATCCAGGCCATCTTCTCTGAACACAAAGCCTTCTGTTCAAGTAAGCTATCAAGGACTCCATCCTTTCTTTCCAGGAAAGCTGAAGAGCCTGGAGCCTGTGTAAGCCACAGTCCAGAAGGTGGCGGCATACACATTTAAGGGACAATTGATTTTTAAATGCCTATGGGCAGGTAGCAATTTGTGAGAAAATCCTCTAATTGAATGGTTTTTGCAGCAGAAGCCACCCTTTCTGTGCCCCATAGGCTGTCCCCTTTAGGGAGGTCAGGACATTCACAGTCTGCCTCTTTCTTTTTACTGTCCAGTATAGTGGGGAGAACACGGAATAGAAGTTTGAAATCATGCCCTTGCCATTTGTAAGCTCTGTATCCCTGAGCATGACACTTAACCTTGGCTTTGTTCAATATAACTTAGGATGAATAAGAACTCTGTCACCTAGCTCTGAGGAATAAATGAAATAATGAATGTTGAGTATGTCATACCTCATTGGGTTGATGCTACATTAGAAGAGGATACTACTCAGGGTGAGGCAGCCCCTCAGACTGACATGTTGAGTTCAGAGTGGGCTGGAACTCAGCGGACCCTTAGAGCTTAGAGACAACTGCTTATGTGAAAGCCTGCATCTATTCTCCCTCCTCTCACTTGGGATCTTGTAAGCTTAGAGTTTGATGAGTAAGCCTGGCTAAACTTATCTCCCCAAAGAGGAAGCTTTGTATGCCTTGTCATTCCTTTGGAAGGTGTTGAAAGAGAGGTAATTAGGACAATTTAAGACTTTACAACCTTATGGACAGTAAATATGCTACAGAGCCTAATTCTAAAACACAATGCATGTACTGAAAAAAAAATGAATACTTAACGATCTATAGGAGAAGCTTAGCCTTTCAATGCAGGAAATTTTACCTGCTATGAAAATTGAATTTCTTATCCTCTGGGATGGTAAAATTCCCGGATCACTTAGGGTATCTAAAGTGTGGGGTCCTGTGAGTGATTGCTCTGAGCAGCACAGCTCCAGCAGTGGGGACACGTTGCTATGGAAACCTGAAGCTGGAAGTTCCTCCTAGCCTCAGAAAGGCTGTCAATTAGATCCATGCACTTGGGGAGTTTAATAAAAACAGACAGTTGTCATTTTTCTAACAGCCTTCCAACATTCTATATGCTTAAAATATGTCCATGGAAGGAAAACCCTGTGGTTAAGTTTAGCTGTTTATTTTAAAAGAATTCCCTTGTGTGGCTTTGACAGGGCAGATATTCCCCCCTTCACATTAAAGGAGAAAAGCAAGCCCTCCAGTGATGATGAGCAGAAACACGATTAGGAGAGTCATTTATAGTGGTTCAGGTGAAGGGGTATGAGGTGAGAGAGCCCCACATTGTTGTTTACATTGGGGTGGGAGGCAAGCTCCCTTTATATCCACACCCTGCAAACTGGATCTCCTACAGTTCTTTGGAGCAGTGCATCCACACTGACTGATAAATATTTTTCTTTAATGGGGCAGCTCAGGAAAGAAACCTTTATTAGACATCAGTCTTTTCAAATGTCAGGTAAGAAGAGTAAGGAATCATAATCTTTTGCTTAGACTGACTTGACATATAAGGCTAGCTTCTGGGATCTGACTTTCATTGAGAACACAAATCAATAGTCAGTGGAGAAGCCATAGTTGGAACAGAAGCTCATTCAAATACTGGCTAGTACTGTGTGTTTTCAGTTGTGTGTGTGTGTGTATGTGTGTGTGTGTATGTGTGTGTGTGTGTGTGTGTGTGTGTGTGTATCTGTTTCTGTTCACCCAAACTGCCGTTTTTGTATCGCAGTTTGAAGAAGAAACACAACTCTTGTCTTGGATATGACAGTCCACAAGATTGGAGCACTTTTCAAATAAGGTTGAAAACTGATAATGTCAGGCACATTCAAATAGTTGAAGGCACCTATTTAATCAAGTCCTTCTTTGCTTAACACGTTACTCAGACAGATGACAATGGGAAATTCAGTTCCCTACAATGAGAATCCAAGACGGATGCCTCTTTGACTTCTGAGCACAGGGCAGCCTGCTCTTTTTATTTTCCTTCTAAATGTCAAATCAGAAGTAGGTCACCAGAAAGTTTAGTGTTGTTAATTCTCCAGTTGAGTTCAGTTTGTGTTGAATGTAGCAAACATTACTCCACTTCGTTTTCAGCAATATTTGAAAATTGCTTTTCAGAGTCTGATTGCATGTGCTAATTATCACATCTCTGCTTGTGGCAAAGAAGCTGACAATATTGTTAGGCAAAGGCCCGGATCTTGCTCGCCTTCACTGATTGAATGTGGGAGAAGGTGATGAAATAGTTCCCCAAAGTATGTGTATTATGGGGCCCCAGATAAAGATTAATCTAAGAAATCCCTTCTTTGTTTCCTTCACAGTTACCATGGTGATGAGCATACTGAAAACAGGAAGGAAAAGCCCCAGTCAGAATGGACTCCTACTCCACTCTTCTCTGAATTTGAACACTGCAGATAAATGGCTGGGAGAGTGATTCTACAGTCAACCTCATTGGGAATGGAAACACTGCGCCCTGATCAGAACCTAAGCTGTGTATTATGGGTCTGCCACTAATTGACTGTTTAATCTTGGGAAAGCCACACGCTGTCCGGCTTTTGATTTCATTATCTCTATTATAAGGGAGTTGAACTAATTGACTACAAAGTTTCTTTTTGATTCTCCAAGTTTGAAGTCTGTCACATGGCTAGGAAGAAATAGTTCCTTTCAGGTTGGGCAGGGAGGAACCTCATTCCTGTTTAGGCAACGTCTGTGCACAGCTTCGGAAAATAACCATGAGGATGTTGGCTAACTGGAATGCTTGCTCTGCTCCTGCCCAGCATGCCGAGACCTTAATATTCCCATCTCACTAAAAGTAAATGGCAAGTTATGCAGGAAGTACAGTTTAACATACTCCCTAAATATTCTTACATGATGAAAAGTGAGACACTTCCCTAAATGGGTTTTCTAGTTATTATTTATATGACTGTAGCATTCTTTTTTAAATATTTTATTTATTTATTTATTTATTTATTTATTTATTTATTTATTTATATGAATGTACTGTCTGCATATAGGTCTGTGCACCCGTGTTGTGCAATGCCACGGAGGTCAGAAGAGGGTGTCAGATTCCCCTGGAACTGGAGTTCTCCTGGAATTGGAGTTACAGACGGTTCTCAGCCACCATGTGGGTGCTGGGGATCGAACCCAGGTCCTCTGTAAGAGCAGTCGGTGCTCTTAACCACTAGGCCATCTCTCCAGCCCCACGACTGTAGCATTCTAAAGCTAGGAAGTGGTAATACTTTGAGTTCTCTTAAATTTTGTGGTTTAATACATGATGGGGTAGCTCAAAATTAGACCTTTGGAGAGAACAAAGGCTTGGTCACCTTCCTTAAAAGCTTTATTAATGACAATCATTTTACAGAGAAAATTACCCCTCTCTGAGCATTGCCTTGTCTGACGTGATGCTCTCTGCAGAAGATAAAATTACAACAATTACAAACTTGATCTTGGCTGTGACCCCAGAAGTGACCTTTGGAGGGAACCTGGGTTATGTCTGTTATCTCTGCAAGGAGACCGGCTGCCTTCAGAATTGCTTTCAGGGCCCCAGCCTGTCAACATGAAATTGCAGTTAGTAATCTTGCCACGTTTTCCAGATCTGGTGCAGATAAGTCTGCGAACATCCTACTCCCGGGTTTCTAGTGTTATTTAGAGAATTGGATGACTACAAGCACTTATTTTCTTCAGCTCAATTCTCATCATAATCCATCAACATCACAGTGTTTTTATTCTCCATTTCATTTTTATATGGTCCTATTAGTTGGGAGAAACCCAAGTGATATTTTTCTTTACTATGGCCTTGTCTTCTCATTGCTTTTGCTGGAACTTAGGGGTAGGGGTTATATACCTTTTACTATATAAAAACTCATCCATCCTGTGACCAACAATTTCTATACTGATTTTCTTCATTGAGCTTCCTTAGGGATGGAATCAAAACAGCTCTTTCTGCTCCATGCAAATGGCATCTATCATCTGTCCCTAAATCAGAGGCCAGAAATGCTTCTCCTAAATCACAGGTGATGCCTTTGAAGTGAATTTCTGGTTACTCTGTGCTCCCAGTGTCTTTGCATTTTTCTCCATGAAGACACAAGTGTGAATTTAAATTGAGAGTGAGGCTTCCAAACCCTAAAGACCATGGCCCTGTCATTGCTCATATGTGGTGACTCAGCAGAAGTATAGTTTTGAGTGTATGAGGACATCAGCCTCAGAGATGGCTGCTCCTCATCTCCAGGTGAATCTCACACTCCTTATTGTTATGGAGCCAGTGGCACCAAGGAAGCCCAGGCAGAGATGGGGTGCTTGCCACTTCAGGGACATTTCCACTTCTTTGGAATGATTTCGCCCTATTTGAGAAAGCTCACTTACCGATCATAGGCCAGGATATCAGTACATTTACTTTGTCCATTTGGGTCAGCTAAGGAATGGTGATTTCTCCTGTCCAACTTTTTATCCTCTGCCTTAGCAGGAGACAGAAATGTGATAAAGTACCAGCCTTTCAGTTTAATTTGACAAAACAGTCTTTAAGGGTTTGCTGTGCTGGAGATGTTGAGATGAATAAGAGATGAGACAGTACCTATGCATGCAGTGTCCGAGTTAGCATGGATTTTTTTTTTTTCTGGGACAGGCAGGGACTTGGTGAGAAGAGAAGGCAGTGATCAGGGCTAGAATGAAGGAGGTTAACCAAGTTAGTGAGCTGTATTACTTCCTCTGTCAGCATGTGGCCAGTATTGCATTGTGATGCATGGAAGGTATTTCAATGATTTGTGTTTAATGTCTAAAGGAATATAGCTAGGGACAATGGTGGTCCTTAAACCCCCAAGGTCTGAACAGGACTTTCCATGTAGACATTGCTCTGCTATTAATTAGGGGAACTAAGCTAGGACTTTATTTCTAGAAGCAAGAGCCAATGTAAGCCGTGCATAGTCAGCACTTTGTCCAAACAGAGCAGGGGCTGGCATGACTTCATGGCACGGATCACACCTCCTTCCTTCAGACATGCTGAGTGACTCATTTTTAATTCTGCCTCAACGGTTACTGTCCCCATCTTCCTTAATGGTTCCTGCTCTTCTCCTGACCTCTTGATGCAAGAACAGCAAGCCTCTGAGCTACATTCACGCCTTTCCACCCCATTCATCCCCTTATTGAGTCTCTTGGCAGCATCTGCAGTTGGACTTCTTAAACCCATCAGGGATCAGAACCAAAGGCTTCCTTCTACCTCTTCCTTTGTAATTTTCTACATCCCAGGGGATGGCAAATCTGGTCTTCCAATTCTTCAAGGAAAGGAGTGTTGTCAGCTTGCTCCTTGTCTCTCCTCCACTTACACCATCCCTTCTGTCAGGATATACTGCTGGATCTACCTTCTGAGCACTGCTGTAATTCCACACTCTGCACTACTTCCTGTCATCATTGGCAAGCAGTCAATTTATCCAATCTGGATTATACTCATAACTTCTTAACTGTTTCTACTGTCTCTCTTGTACAAATTTGAACACTATAGCAAAAATGGCTATGAATATTTATAAGCCAGATGACCCTACAACAATACAATTTCATTCATACTAAAAGCCAGTGTCCCAGACCACTTGGACCCAAAGTTCTTATGCTGAGTGGCACTACTTAATCCCTTATCTCTTCCACCCTGTACACAGCCTCCTACTGAGGGAGTTTTGAGGTAGTAACTTCAAAAATCACCCAAATCCTATATATGATGACTGTAAAGACAGTGCGGTAGGACTGTTCCTGGAGCAGCCTGCCTCTTGCTCTCAGGTATGTACTACTTTCTTCTGAGCAGAACATTCTTTCTCTTCTTAATTCTTGTGCTTAAAATCTATGTCAAAAGGCTGGAGAGATGGCTCAACAGTTAAGAGCACTGGCTCTTACAGAGGACATAGGTTCAGTTCCCAGCATCCACATGGTGGTTAATAACCGTCTGTAACTCCAGTTCCAGGAGATCCAATGCCTTCTTCTGACCTCCATGGGCATTATGCAACATGGGTACACTTACATAAACATAGGCTATACACCCATACACATAAAATAATAAATAAAATATTTTATAAACCACATCAAACTCTTTTATAAACTCCAACTCTGCTTTATACTAGTTTATCCTGAAATTATTTTCTGTGATGAAGCCAAGTATCCTGTTTTACCTGAGTTGAGATGCTAGAAGAAGGGGACTCCTTAAGGTGCTGTGGGCAACAGCAGGAAACAGTGTCTCCATCCTGGCCACAACCAAGGCTACTAGTCTCTTAAATTATCCCTCTGCCTTCTTCCAGTTGACTCAAGCTTACCTGCCTTCCTTCTCCCTAATTTTTACTCCATGGTTATAATCTTCATGTAGTCTGCTTGCCATATTCAGTGGCATTTACACCTGCATCCATGTTCCCTATCATCCTTTCTCAGCAGGCATTCATGATGGCTTCTATGTTGCTTAACTTTTCCTTTATAATTATAGAGATGGTCTCCTTTCAGTTTACTAATATTTAAACTTATTTAAGAGTTTGCTGTTTATCTCCCTTCCACCTTCCTAGCCTTGCTAGCATGTAAGGTCTGTATAGGATTTTTACTAGTGTTGTCCTCTATTATATCATAAGCCTATTGTGTTAAAAATGGAAAGACTCAGGCTGGAGAGATGGCTCAGTGGTTAAAAGGACTGGCTGTTCTTACCGAAGACCCAGGTTCAAATTCCACACCCACATGGCAGCTAATAACCATCCACAACTCCAGCGGCAGGGGATCCAAAATCCTCTTCTGACTTCCAGAGGTACTGCACAGCGTGGGTGCACTTATGTATATGAAGGCAGCACATTCTTACATATATAATAAAAATAAATTTTAAAAATGGATAGACTTAATATTTCTGTGGACAGAATTAATATAGCAAATTTATTCTGTATTTTTCTGTGTGCAGGTGTGTGTGTGTGTGTGTGTGTGTGTGTGTGTGTGTCTTTCAAACACTAGACAATTCAAAGTTCCAATCTGAATGGTAATGATTCTTAACTCATCCTTGATTTTCCTCACTTATGGAATGCATTTTGTTATATAATACTGCATACTTCTGATGCAGTTTTCCCAAGGAAATTGCAGGTTCTGTTCCTCCTAGCCTCCTGGAATGTGTTTGGAGGAAAGCCATACTCCTGGTGAATATCAGGTTTGGGGCCTCTTAGGAACTTTCGGCATATCATTCTCTGCATTAACCTTCAGCTATTTCAGCCCTACATGCTAGGTTCTGTCTATTTAAGATAAGTGACTCTATCACTGAAATATGCCAGTTGAGTAGCCACCTGAAGTCACAGCAATTGTCTTTGATAGCATTATCAGTGTCATGAAAAATGGCTGTTATCACATCCTTCATTGCAAAGATGTGTAAGCATCCTTCCTCTTGGAACAAGGACTTGTGTCTCTTGTCCATTTCTTCATGTAGATCCCTAGTAAGGCACACACTCTGTCACATGCTCAAATCAGATCCATAGCTTCTATAATAATGAACCAAACTCAGGAAATCATACTAGCTCCTACCCTTCTCTATAAATAAAGTGTGTGTTGGTGGTAAGTACAAATCCTTGCAATGGCTTAACACACTTAAAGAACACCTTATGGAATTTCATACAGTGAGGAATATTATCAAATGTAGTTGGGCCTTGAAACAGTCAGAAGTAGATTTGATCATTTTTACCTCTTTGGAAAAAAGATGATTTATTCTGGTAGCTGTTCTTTGCATGAGAATGTGTTTGTTCCCTTTTACCTTTTGAGAGGATAGAGAGACAGAAAAATGTATTGGTAATGGCTTTGCAATATAAATGAAAAGAGAGGAAACATTGAACAGGCTCTTCCTGAACTCACACTCCTTACAAAAATGGTTCTGATTCCCAGCAATTCTTTCAAGACTGGAAGATTAAAGATTGTATTGTAGATGTAACAGCATTAATTAGTAAAACTGACAAGAAAATAATTATCTCTTTATATTGAATGACAGGAAAACACAACTGAGGAAATTTGTCATTTATGAGGAACAGAATCATAGTTTAGCCTCCCATATTTGTCTCAGCCTGATTAGTTCATGGGCAGGTTTTTGTTTAGCTTCCTGAGTTAGTTTTTCTTATCAGCAAAGAGAAGCAATTTATAACACAGGACCTGAACAAGCAATATGCTTTAGACTCTGCACAATGTTCTTATGACAGAAGCTAATTCTCTGTTAAAAAGGCCAATTCACGCTTTTTTTTTAACTTCTGTATTTCTTGATCAAAGAGAGGCAGTTTCATTATTTTGTTCCCTAATTTTTGTACACACTTCAATTCCATAATGCTAAGCACAGAATACCTGTTCTAGCTATACTGCATCTCATAAAAGACTGTTCTAAAACACACAGGTATCTGTCAAGCACTTCTCTTTTACAAATACTACATGACTGTCAGAGCAAGCTCATCCCCAAAAGTAAATGCTTTCATCTTCCAGTGGAGGGGCGTTTCCACGGGTGTGCACATGACTTGATACTGAGCTATAGACAACTTACTAAAATCCCCTTCTGATTTCCTCTGAGCACCCTTATCATTTATTTTGTGCTAATTTCAAAGATTTATCAATCAATTGAGTAGTTTATAGAGAACTGAGCTCCAGAAAAGCCTTCCTTTTATCTCATACATGCTTCCTGAGAAGACATTGAATATTTTCTGAAAAGTACCCCAAAAACTGATGACTTTGTGTTATTACTAGATGACCATCCTGAGTCTCATTTCTTCTTTTTGGTGGCTGAAGCTGGGGTGTTAGAGGAAGGTAAGAGGTCAGGATGCTTGACACTCTTTTTGCCATCTTTTGATAAGGACAAGACTATAATTGAAAGCCTTGAATCCTCTGCTTCAAGAATATAGAGTGTCCATACGGCTTTTCCTAAAGGCCTTTAATGCTGCTTATTCCTCCAGCCCCATTCAAAACCATATGGAAATGCACCACTATAGAAGCTTCTTAAAGTATGCACAGCCACATTATAAAAAGAGATTAAGGAGCTGGAGAGATGACTCAGCGGTTAAGAGCGCCAACTGCTCTTGCAGAGGACCCAGGTTCGATTCCCAATACCCACATGGTGGCTAAGAACCATCTTTAATTCCAGTTCCAGGGGAATCTGACGCCCTCTTCTGACCTCCGCAGCATTGCACGACACAGGTGCACCAACCTACATGCAGACAGTACACTCATACACATGAAAAAATAATAAATTAAAAAAAATTTTTTTAAAAAGAGATTAAGAAGCCCACAAGACTCATCCTGCCATGGAGATACATGCATGTCCATGATTGTTGCAGTTCTCTTCACAATAGCAAAGAGCTGGAACCAACTCAAATGCCCCTCAACCAACAAGTGGTTAGAGAAAATGTGGTACACATTTGGAGTACTATGCAGCAGTAAAGATGACATCATGAAACTTGCAGGTAAATGGATGGAATTAGAAGATATTATGTTTAGTGAAGTATCACAGTTCCAGAAAAACAAACAATAATGGTATCCCTCATCTGTGGATGCTAGTCCCAAGTACCTAGTTGTAAGACAAACTGACCAAGGTTAATGTTATATTCCTCATGAACTGAAAGCAACTGTGCTCTTATATTGTGAATCCCTTAACAGGTTCTAGAATTAACCTAACAAGTATTTTCAGAATTTGGAATTTTAGTATATGGGTGGAAGGTATGTATGCATACTTTAGAGTAATATAAAATCAAAATGGAACAATGCGAATCATGAAATATGATTTGGAAATAACATACAGCTTGTTTTCAGATGACATAACTTTAGTGTAGGTGATATATATATATATATATATATATATATATATATATATATATATATATATACACATATATACATATATATGTGCATATGTTGTAGCAATACAAGTTGGATGGAACAACAACAACAAAAGTACCAGGACCAAAAAAAAAACTGAAACAGTGAAGTTCTCCCCAAAATAATAATCCTCTGCTTTGAAAAAACCTGGGAAAGACTCAGAGGAAGATGTAAGTCATGTATGGCAGGATCCATAAACTCGGGTGGGGTGGGGGGCATGGAAAGAGAAATGAGTCTAAATGGGATTGAGAAATTATGTATGATGTGTGAAAAAGGTTTTTTTTTTTAAAGACTTGCCTTATAATAGGGCAACATTGCCCTTCTGAACATCATAGACTAAAAAAGGAGTTCAATGCCAAGGAAGCTGTGACCTATATCCAATGGATCCTGAAACAATATTGGTCACTGCTCCTGGTTACCTACTAGAACTCCATGGTAAGCCTTTATTACTAAAGACACTATATACATGAGTTGTGGAACAAACAAGGAGCAATCAAGCTGGTGCTGACTAGTGTTCATAGTGCTGGAATTTACTATGCATGCTACCAGAAGGAAAAAAATAATCATCAACCTTACCCAACTGTGAATCCTGTGAACTACAGGAAAGACAGCCCCACTAGTGCAATAATGGCATAAATACTATGGGAGTAACCAACCAATCTCTAATTGGATTTAAGGTCTGCTTTGTAAGATGGAGCTAATATCTGATACTGATATCAGGCTTAGGAACCTGAGGCTAGACAGATCCCGGGATATAGGGGAGAACCCAATACTTGTTTTATACTAAATATTATATTAAACAGACTCCTAAAGACTTATTGTTATACCCATAGATTAATGCATCTTTCAACTCCGAGTAGAAAAGTTTCCTTATGCAGCAGATGGTGGTTGACACAGAAGCCAACAACTGTCCCATGTACACTGGACAAGAGGCTACAGAGTGCTTACCTTTGCTTATGACATCTGTATAAAGTTCTGCCTCTCAAGGTTCAGGGATCACTACTGAAGAGGGAGAAGGAAGACTGTAAGAGCCAGAGCTGAGTGACCACAAGAATACAGAGTTATTCAGACAGCTGCTCAGTTACTCATATGAACTCACAGCAACAGTGACAGCAATTACAAGTCCCATGAAAGCTAAAACCAAACAAAACCCTATCATAGACATTAGGAAGTGCTAAGAAACCCCAACCCAACTTAAGAAAAATTGGCTCTTTCTGATTTTTTAAAAAAATATTTTATTGAAGTTTTGTGCATTTCATACAACATATCTCATTCTAGTTTATGCTCATTCCATTTTCCATACTCCCTACCCTAACTGAATTTGTGCATTTTGCCATACATATCTTGCATTTTTCTCAAGCTTTTTAAAGGTTTTCTACACAGAGGTTTATTGTTTGGGCTGAAGTTTACTGTCTCAGTCAGTTCTTTAACCTCTAGCCTGGTTAACCAAAAGAAAGAAAGAACAACTCCAAATCAATAGAATTTGAGATGAAAAGGGAAACATCACAACAGACAGTGAAAAGATCCAGACAATCATACAAGAATACTTAAAAAACCTATACTCTACTAAATTTGAAAACCTAAGAGAAATGGATGCATATCTGAAATCCTGGAAATCAACAAAGCATAACCAAGAAGAGATCAACAGCTTAATCAGACCCATAATATATGAGGAAATTGAAAATGTAATAACCCCCCCAACTAAAAAAAGCCCAGGCCCAAATGGTCTCACAGGAGAATTCTATAAAACATTTAAAGAGGACTTACAACCATTATTACTCAAACTGTTCAGAAGGATACAGAGGGAACTCTCCCAAATTCCTTCTATGAAGCCAGCATCACTCTAATACCAAACCAGGCAATGATAAAACCAAAAAAGGAAACTATAGACTCATATCATTAATAAATATAGATGCAAAAATTCTCAACAAATACTTGCAAACCACATACAAACCCACATCAAAAAGATCATCCATAATGACCAAGTTGGATTCATACCAGAGATGCAGGGATGGTTCAACATATGTAAATCAATAAATATCATAAAACACATAAATGGACTGAAAGACAAAACCCATGTGATCATCTCAATTGATGTAAAAAAAGTCTTTTTTCTGATTTTTTAAAGTAGGTACTTAAAGCTATACATTTCCCTTTAGGACTGCCTTGAAAGTGTCCCAGAGGTGTTGTGTTATATTGTCCTTTTCATTTAATTCCAGGAATACTTTTATTTATTTCTTAATTATTTCTTCTGTGACCCATTCATTATTCAGGAGTATGATATTTAATCTCCATGAGTACAGGTAGTTACTAGGGCTTCTTCTGGTGTTGATATTAAGCTTTATTGCATTGTGGTCTGATAGAATACATGGAATTATTTCAGTTTTTTATTCGTTGAGGCTTGTTTTGTGCCCCAGTATATGGTCTATTTTGGAGAAAGTTCCATGGGATGCTGAATAGAAAGTATATTCTTTGATGTTTGGGTAGAATATTTGGTAAATGTCTGTTAGGTACATTCAATGCATGATATTTTTCAATTCAGATGTCTCTCTGTTTGTTCTTTGTCCAGTTGAACAGTCTAATTGACAGTGGAGTATTGAAGTCCCCTACTACAAGTGTGTATTCTGTTTATTTACTCTTGTGGAAGACAGTTTTCAGTCAGTACTGTCTCACTTTTTAATAATTTCCTTTATTTACAAGCTTTCCTCTCCTGTCCAAATAAGATGCAGATAGCAAACACCAGCATGGTCCTCCAGGTTCCCTATGCACCTAATATGCAGACATGTGACGTGGCATCTTTCTACCTGAAGAACTGAACAGCTGTAGTGCCTCCTCTGTGCAGAACACAGTGGATCAGGCATCAGTATAAATCTCCCTGATGCAAAGACACAGCCAGGCACAGGCTTCTGAGGGCAGCCACACAGTCTAGCCAGCCTAGTTCTACCCACCAATCTGTGAGCTTTCTAATAACTCCTGTGTTAGTTACTGGCTCTCCACTGAAATCCCAGTGCTCAGCCTATAAAGTGCTGGGTGGAGTCTACTGGAATGAATAAGCCGGACGAAATGCTGGCTGTGCTTTTAGGCTTGTCTTTTTTCCTATCTGAGAAGCCAAGAGCTGCATCCTTCAAACCTCCTCAGACACTTGCTCTGGGCTCTTTGACCATTTGTGAAATCTATATTAACCATGGTGCAAAGTAGCTTCTGTGGTGAGATCTGAGAGCTGCCTTAATCTATGTATAGATCTGTATTTAGAAGGCAGTTTGATACTGTGCTCATTTAGCAAAATAATAGTAAGAGGGGTCTGTGAGTTCCCCAACTATGGCTTCTTGGCCAGGTTTACAGTACCAATAATGTGTTTCCTCCTCTGGAGTTGGTCTTAAATTCAACCAGAAAGTAGTTGGTTATCCCTGTAGCAGTCATGCCACTACTGTAGCATGGGCAGATCTGCCGACTCAGCACTATTGCAGCTTGCAGAATTCACAGCTAGATGAATTTTCTCCTGCAGCAGACTATATAACACCTATGAGAACTAGCCAGCAGGGAGAATGATTAAAGGTCAGTTATTTGCTTAATTTCAACAAATCCTGTGTCCAAATTATGTGTTGTTTTCAGTAATGGAATCTTTTTTTTGTCTTTTTTTTTTTTTGAGACAGGGTCTCCCTTTAGTCCCAGCTAGCCTGAAGCTCACTATATAGACCAGGCTGGCCTCTGCCTCCAGAGTGCTGGGATTAAAGGTGTACACCACCACTCCTGGCCAGCAATAGGATCTTACCAGAAAGTTCTGCTGGGCAGCCAAGAGCAATGTCAATAGCTTACACATTGTTTTGGATCTCTTGGGGACACCCACCTCAGTCAATAACTGGAAAGGAGGTATCCCACACCTGGCAATCTACAGCTTCTGGGAGAAGCATCATCCTCCACATAGGTTAACTCTATTTAAACATATATATGTTTATTTTATGTGTTATATATTTATGTATGTTGGGAAACTTATTAAATAGTAGATTTCCATTTCGTCTTTTTCAAACAACTTTAGAGTGTTCATTATTCCTCTCCACATCCTGCCTCTTCTCTGTTCTCCATTTCTTCCCTCCCCACTTAACACGTCTCCCCATTATTCCCATTCCAACTTGTGTCTTATGGAGTAGCCTTCTTTTGACAGGACTATTGCACACATGAATTCACAGAAGCTGCGGTCTGGCCTGCATAAGACCAAGCCAGTGATTTAACATTCCAGCACAGATGAGGGGGTGCATAGGAACTTCTGCCCCTAGCTGAGGAGCTATTAACACCTGGGGGATGGTTCATGCACATACGGGGAGCACTAATTAGACTCGGTGGACTACAAAAGAAGAAGAGATGAAGTTGTGGGATCCAGGCAGAGTTGGACTGGATGGGGAATGAGTGTAATTGAAATACATTATGTGAATGTACAGGATTCTCAAGGTACAAATAAGAGTATTATATAAGGAAAAAACAGAAAAATTTGGCAACTCATGGCTGCTGGGACAGGCAGAGACAGTCTCCTTCAAAGATGGAACTCTTGGTAAGTTAGCCAGGCTCCAGTGGATGGTCTCTATAAGCATCTATCTATCTATCTATCTATCTATCTATCTATCTATCTATCTATCTATCTATCTATCTATCATCTATCTATCTATCTATCTATCGTCTATCTACGTATCTATCTATCATCTATGTATGTATGTTTGTATCTATCTACCTACTATCATCATCTATCATCTCTATCTATAGCATCAAATTTGGCAAGACGTCATAAGGGGAGGCATGGATCTAAAAGCCATTAAATTATATTGTATGAAAACTATAAAAATTCAATTTAATATAATGTCATATTTGTAAATAGTTTCTTTTTTTTGTCTTTTTGAGACAGGGTCTCCCTATAGCCCCAGCTGACCTGGAACTCACTCTGTAGACCAGGCTGGCCTTCAACTCACAGAGATCTGCCTGCATCTGCCTCCTGAGTGCTAGGATTAAAGGTGTGCGCCATCATACCCAACTTAAAGACAGCCACCATGTGGGTGCTGGGAATTGAACCTGGGTCCTCTGCAAGAGCAGTTGGCACTCTCAACAGATAAGCCGACTCACTAGCCTGTAAATAGTTTCGACAAATAAGGAAGTTCTCTGTATACATCTCAGACCAGTGATGTAAACCCAGAAAAGTAAGTGAATAAATAAGGCAGCAAACCAAGACTTGGCTTCCTTATGCTGTTAGCTGTGCTGGAAGGTTAGGTGTGAAGAGAAAGGGTCTGCTCCCATGTTCAACAGAGTCTGTTTCTGTTCAGGGCTACACACTTTGTCCAGATATTAGGAATTTATGTAAGACCTATACAAGAGAATAAGGAAGGGAGTGAAGTCTAGATTTTGTACACAAAATTTGCCTATGAAGAAAACAAGATGACAAAGAGAAAGACTGGGAACTCCCAGATGAGAGCTCATTAATCCAGCCACTGGCTCAGGCACAGAAGCACTCCAGAGTATCTGAAGGTGACCTATGGCCATCATAACCCTGAAACTCACAGCCTTATCTAGAGATTTAAGGTGCCAAGAGATGTTTCAAGCAGGAAGTTGTAGGCAGAAGGACATGTAAGAAATTAAACATGGGAGAGAAAACCTACTGTGTGAATGACTCGAAACTGCCTGTGTCATGTGACAGGAAAACCCCAACTGCTTGTACGCTATGTGAAGTTTTCTTCCTTTGTTCCAGCCTCCTTCCTTCCTTGGGTATGTCCTTTCTTGTTTCTGAATTCTTTTCATTTATTTATTTTTTTTATTTTATGTGTACGAGTGAAGTGCCTGCGGTAAGTGCACTCATGTCTTGCAATGCCTGTGGAGGTCGGGAGAGGACATCAAATCCCTTGGAACTGGGAGTTACAGATGGTTGTTAGCCACCATGCTGGGAATCAAATCCTGGTCCTCTGCAAGAGCAGCCAGTGCTTTTAACCATTGAGCCATCTCTTCAGCTCTTTAAGTTCTTTTTTAAAAAAGATTACATTTTGTTTATTTATTTATTTTTGCATGCATGTGCATGTGTGCGGTTGAGTCTGCCTGTGCCATGACACATCTTTGAAAGTTAGAGAACAGCTTGTCTGAAAGATATTCTATCCTCCATCCTGTGGATCCCAGATATCGAACTTAGGTCTCCCGACTTTGTGGCAAGCACCTTACCAGCTGAGCAGTCTCTGGCCCCTGGACATATACTTTCTTAATTAATGGTCTCTGCTTATCATGCAGCTGTGTCTCTTCTTACTTCCTTGTTCACACAAGAGCATGGAGCCTCCCCAAGGAGCCCTAATATCTGCCAACATCGTGACTGTGGGTGTAGCATGCACCCTCTCTGCCCACAAATCAAAAATCCATTTCCAGAGCTAGAAGAGCATGTGAAGTGGGAGGAGGCAAAGCAGCGCTTGTTTGCACCAGTTCAAATTCCAGATGTTCGTTATTGGCATTTCTAGTCTTGTTTGATCTTTTTTTTTTAATGTACTTGGGCTCAATCACTGTAGGTGGAAATTAACTTGGCTCAGTACATCAATTATATTCTCATTAAAATCCCTTCTATTTATATTTGCCACATCATTGTGAATGGCGTTACATTTTCAAACTTTTTTCAAGCTTTTTATGTTTTAATTTATAAATTATTATGATTATTTTGATATTTTTTTGAGGCGGGGTCTCCCTTTAGTCCAAGCTGGCCTGGAGTTCACTCTGTAGACCAGGCTGGCCTTGAACTCACAGAGATCCACTTGCCTTCACCTCCCGAGTGCTGGGATTAATAAATTATTTTTATGTATGTGGGAGTGGGGGTGTATGTACGAGATTGTGATGTCGGTGTGCAGGTTTATACATGGTACTGTGGGGCCAGAGGTCAACACCTTGTGTCGTACTCAATTGCTCTCCACCTTATTTTCATGATACAGGGTCTCTCATGGAACTTACAGCTAGTTGACTACCTAGGCTGGCAGGAGAGTGAGCTCTCGAGATCCTCCTGTCTCCGCCTCCCAGCACTGACATTACAGGTGTGCTCCACTACACCTAGCTTTTCAGATGGGTGCTGGGAATGTGAATTCATGTTCTCACACCTATGCTGCAAAGATAAGCAAGCCATTCCCTGCTCAAGACTGTAAAAATTGTTTTATTAAAGTATTCTTTATTTATAATGAATTGTACATGTATAAAGTATATAGTGTGACAAGTAATGTACAAGGAGGTATATGCCCAACAGCCATCAAGAAATGATTTAACAATTAAGATATGACCATGTTCATCAAAGGCCAGGTTGCCAGGCAGTTATCTCCATGATCTGGGCTGTCTAGTCCTCCACTTCCAGACAACTACCAATATGTTTTTAGTTTCTACAAATTACTTTTCATTTTCAGGAGTTAAATATAAATGGGTTAATTGTAAGCTCTAGCTTTATCTGGTTTATTTTGCTTACTTTAATTATTTTGTGATTCATCTAGTTTGTCTGCTAAGAACTACTTTCTTTTTTTTGTTTTTCCATTTTCACTGTTGACTAGTATTCCCATTACATGCATGCAGTAATTTCTTTATGTTACTAATGGACATCTGTGTTGCTTCCAATTGTTGACTAAAACAAACCTGCTAACATAAATGTCCAATTATTTTTGGTCTTTTGGAAACAAGTTTTCCTGTAGCCTCCTGCTATCCTGTAACTCAGTATGTAGATGAAGCTGTTCTACAGAGATCTGAGTCCTGGGATTAAAGGCATGTACCACCACACCAGGAAATGTACAAGTGTTTGTATGGACTTATGCTTTAATTTATTTTGAGTAATTCTGGACATAGCCGATCACATCTGCAATTTCAGTACTTGAGAGGTGGAGGTACGAAGATGAGTAACTGAAGGACATCCTCAGTTACACAGTGAATTTGAGGCCAGCCTAGGCTACATGAGTCTCTCTATTTAATTAAATAAAACAATGTTTTAATAAGATCTTTTTTTTTTTTTTTTTTGGTCTTTTTGAGACAGGGTCTCCCTGTAGCCCCAGCTGTCCTGGAACTCACTTCGTAGACCAGGCTGGACTTGAACTCACATAGATCCGCCTGCCTCTGCCTCCCAAGTGCTAGGATTAAAGGCGTGCACCACCACACCCAACAGTGTTTTAATAATATCTTGAAGTGGAATGGTAGATATAAGCTTAATTTTCTATGAACTGCTAAGGATTTTCAAAGTGTTTTTACATTTAATGTGACCATCAGCAGTCAATACAAAGTTCACTTGTTCCAGGCTTCGGTGACAAGAGCTGTGGTGATAGGTCTGTTAATTTTAGTGTCTAGTAGGTGAGCAGCAGGGGTTTTATGATGGTGTAATTTGCATTTCTCTGCTGACACCTACATTGAGCTCAGGAGTAATGACTGATGTCTGTGGACTTATCTGTCACTGTACATCTTTTTTTTTGTGAGATATCCTTCCAAATATTTGGTGCATTAAAAAAGTTTAACACTCTTTCATTGATTTTAAGTTTGATATATTTAGGTTACAAGTTCTTTGTCAGTTATAATGTAAGTGTATTTCCCCAGGCCTATGCTTTGTCTTTCTATCATCTTAACTATTTTTGATGAGAAGAAATTCTTCATTTTGATAAAGCTTAATTTGTCTTTAAAATTTGGATTATGTCTAATTAAAGATATCACTGCTTGACGAATGGTATCCCTCATCTGTGGATGCTAGTGCCAATTACCTAGTTGTTAAGTATTTCTTGTGCACGGCCCCTTGAGCTTTTGTCCAAGCAGTTGGGAGTGATGCATATCGGAAACAACAACAACAACAGAAAGGACTGCATCGAAGAACTGACTGAAACAGTGAACTTCTGGTCAAAACAGTCAACTTCCACATGGAGAATTTCGAGAAAGACTAAGAAAGAGATGAAAAGCATGTTTGGCAGAATTCATGAGCTCTGGTGGGGTGGGGAGATAGGGTGGGGTACATGGGTCTAGATTTGATAATCTTGTACAAAATATATATTTAAAAACATAGATAATAAATTATTAACTACAAAAAAGATATTGCTTAATCCAAATTCATAAAACTTTATGTTTTACTTTAAAATTTTTATGAGTTTAGGTTTGACACTGATTTGAGAAAAATTTGGAGATAGTTTTGGTACAATGTGGGAGAAACAAATTTAATTTTCACACTGTCTCTCTCTTTGTGCACACAGTCATTAAGATCTTCCAATTGTTTCTTGCCATCTTTATAGAAAATTGTGTGCATGTGTATATATGTGGTTATGTGGGGGGGTATGGGTCTGTTTATGTATCTATGTGTTTGCATATATGTGCATGTGTCTTTCCTCTATATCACTGGATTCGGTGATGGTAACTTGTTAGTGTTCTTTATTATCTCTTTAATACTTTGGAATCTGAATATCATCTTTCTCTTTTCTGAAAATGGTGATTTGTGTTGTCTTCTCCTTCTCCTCAAACACATTAATTCCATTGTTCTTTCAAGAAAGTATTAAGTTGTTTTTCTTTATTCTTTCATTTGTTTCATACTAATTTTTATTGCTTTCTTTCTGTTTTTTTTTTTTTTTTCCTGGCACGGGACTTGTGCATACTGTCACTATTGCCATGAGTTCATATGAGTAACTGGTCATCTGACAGGAAGGTTGTTTCCTTGTGGTCATCCATCTCTTCTGGCTCTTAACAATCTTTTCAACACTTCTTCTGTAATGATCTCTGAGCTGTAAGAGGCAGAATTTTGAAATATGTGTCTAACTTAGTGATAAACACTCTGAGGCTTCTTGTTCGCCACACATTGGTCAATTGTGGGTTTCTATGTTAATCGCCATTTGCTGTATAAGGATATATGTGCTGTGAGATTTGAGGATGCATTCATTTGATATGAGTGGTTGCATTGAAGATATGTCACTTAGGGTTAAGCATCTCATAGATGCTTATTCTCTGAATTTGACCCATTCCAAAACTCTGTAATAGTTTTCATCTGTTGTAAAGTGAAGCTTCTTTAATGATGGGTGAAAAGTACAAATGGATATGAAGATGTATATTTAGAATAAAATAAGAAATAGCATTGGTCTGGGGATGTGACAAAGAAGGTTTTTCTGTAGGATCTATGACCTCTTCAGCTATGTGTATTTGCTTATATTTTCTTTTTTTTTTTTTTTTTGTTTCATTTGTTTTTTTGAGACAGGGTTTCCCTATAGCCCAAGGTGGCCTGGAACTCACTCTGTAGACCAGGCTGGCCTTAAACTCACAGAGATCTGCCTGCCTCTGCCTCCCAAGTGCTAGGATTAAAGGTGTGCACCACCACGCCTGGCTTAAAGACGGTTCTTAGCTGCCATGTGGGTGCTGGGAATTGAACCCGGGTTCTCTGCAAGAGCAGCCAGTGCTCTTAACTGCTGAGCCATTTCGCCAGCCCCTGGGTATATTTTCTTTACTACACATGAGTTCCTTCCCATTGATTGGGCCTTAATCCAATTAGTCAGCTGTTGATTATGCCCAAGATAAAAAAGCCATTACTACACCATTAGTGATAGTTTCTTAGGCTAGTCATTTTATTTATTAGGCTTTACAGATGGGCAGGACCACTGTTTGGTTTTTCTCCCGTGGCAGCTTGTCCAGCATCCTCTGATACTACTAGAGGTAGTTCTCAGGGAGGAGGTTCCAGGTCAGTTCCAGCTTGACTGTTCCGAGGGCTGTGTCTGAAGTATATCTTGTCTTCATCAATTTGGTCTTACTTTAAATTATTCATGGCAGTCAAGTGGTATGGCAATAGCCTGTGTTTTGGGAGTGTCTTGGACTACATTAACCTACAACCTGAAGGGAGGTTTCTCCTGCCTGGCCCTGTGTCTTTTGTTACATGGGCTTCAAGTATACACATGCACTCATATATTTAATGTATGTATATTTTTTCAGGGGGATTTTGAGTTAACACATTTCCCTCTGGCTTTCTTTATTTTCTTTTTTGTTCCCTTTAATTTTATGTTATTCAAAAATATGCATATATACACTCCACACATAAATCAAAATTACAAATTCTGAAAATAAACTATAGGTTAATTCCTAAACACATTTAGAGATTCACATTTTAACAGTTAAGTTGCATGCAGGTAAAAAGATGTATAACTTTATATTCTTTTTTTAAGAATATGAATACATATCTTCTATCCATATATGGTAATTACAATGTGTGAATATACAAGTGGTAGGACAATTCTAGAGCCCGTTAAGAGATTCACATGGGAATAGCATAGTTGCTTTCAGATACAAGGAAATATAAAAGGGGGAGGAAGGAAGGAGTTTAGAGGGAGAGAGAGGGGAGAGTTAAAATAAGATTAGGTGCTGAGAACCCTTAAAGAACTCAAAATGAGCCTACCACCTGACCCAGCCATACCACTCCTGGGTATATCCTCACAAGACACATCTTACCACAAAGATACATGCACAGCTATGTTTATTGCAGCTCTCTTCACAGTAGTAAAGAGCCAAAACCAACCCAAATGCTCCTCAACTGATGACTGGATAACAAAAATGTGGTACATCTACACAATGGAGTTCTATGCAGGGTAAAGAAAGATGACATCATGAACTTTGCTGGTAAATGGATGGAACTTGAAGCCATTATGCTAAGTGAAGTAAGACAGTCCCAGAAAAAAAAAGGCGAATGGTTTCCCTCATTTGTGGATGCTAACACCAAATCCTCAGTTGGCAGACAAACTGAGCAACTTTATTATTATATTTCCTTGTATCTGAAAGCAACTATGCTATTCCCATGTGAATCTCTTATAAAACATGCCTCCTACACTCTCCCTTTCTTGAGTTCCTTCTTACCGTTATCCCCATGGTTCCTTTCCATTTTCCTGACTCCCATGGTTACATCATAAAACATACATTCTTTTAAGACAGAGTTGTATCCATCAAATTGAGAACTTCCTTTTAAAAGATATCGATGTTTAATGATAACACATTGCTTTCAATTGTGCTTTGTCTGCCTCCCACAACATTTTGAATTACTGTGGTAGTTTGAACGAGAATGCCCGCCCCCCGCCACCCCACCCAGGCTCCAAGTATTTGGATATTTTGTCCCCTGCTAGTGGTGCTGTTTTGAGTGGCTTTAGGAGGTGTGGCCTTCCTGGAGGAAGTGCATCACTAGGGGGCAGGCTTTGAGAGTTCTTAAGCCTTACTGGACTTTCCAGGCACTCTCTGCTTCCTATGCCTGCCTGAAGATGTATGGATTCCTCTCTCTTCTCTGGCTACCTCACCATGCCTCCCAGCCATGATGGACTCTGATTCCTCTGGAAACATAAGCTCTAATAAAAATATAAAGAATGAGTTCCCTTGGTCACAGTGATTTATCATAGCAACAGAAAAACAAAAAATACAAGTATAAAATATTGTGTATATTTAAGACATACACTATGCTGTTACAAGATCCATGCAGACTGTAAAAAGTTACTATTGTGAAGCTAATCACCACATTCACCGTTTCAAAATGATCTGTCTTCTGTATCCAGAACTGCTGAAATTTGCTCATTTAACCATGAATCTCAAATTTAACGCCACTTTATTACCTAGTCCTCACCTTCTGTTAGTTCATTAGATTTGTTTACCCTGTATAGCTACTAGTTGGTACTCTTTGATATTCCTTAAGTTAAGTATTTCCTCCCTGTAACTCACCATGGTACTACTGCTCTGTTCTCTATCTCCATATATTTGAAATTTTTATAAATTCCACATATAAATGAGACACAAATAATATTTTTCTTTCTGTACTTGGTTTAGTCTATATAACATAATATTACATATACATATATATGCATGTTGTGACAAATAGTAGCCTCTTACGCTTTTTAGAGATGAATAACGTTCCATTGGATAACTAAATATTATATATTACATAAATTTAAATGTTATGCATCACTGATTCTTTATTTGTTCTTCTCTCAATAGATACTTAAGTTGTTTCCATAGTTTTGTTATTGCAAATAATGCTGCAACAAATATGGCAGTGCAGGAATCTTTATACAGTAGCAATTGCATTTTGTTTAGCTGTATGCCGATAAGAGAGACAGCTGGATCATATGATGGTTCTACTTGTAATTTATTTAGATAACTCCATATTGTTTTCCATGTTTTGTTGCCATCATCATTCAGTTTAATGCAGTGGTTTCCATTTGTACATGTTTTTAATTTTTCCTAATTTTACACACATACATACACTATATATATGTATATACTATCTACATTCTTTCCCCTATCTGCACCCCCTTTACTATCCTCACCCAATTTCATATATATATATATATATATATATATATATATATATATAGAGAGAGAGAGAGAGAGAGAGAGAGAAAGAGAAAGAGAGAGAAAGAATTTTTCAACATATATTTTAATGAATTTTGTTCCATTTCATACAATGCATCTTAAATCACATTTGGATCCCCTCTGCTACCTGCACCTCCCCATAGCCTGCCCACTGGATTGAGTGCATTCTTTCATATATGTTTAGGCTCGTTGAGTCAAATTTGTGCTTTCAGATGTCCCCTGGTTGAGTTCATCCACTGGTCAGCCCATCTAGCATCAACCTTTAAGGAAGACCAACTCTCCTTCACCCAGCAGTGATAAGCTGCCAATAGTTACTTAGTTAAAGGTTAGGGCTTTCTATCTATTTTCCCAATTCTATGCTGGACTTTTGTCTGGTTTGAATTTGCAAGGGGCTTGTGTATATTATCATCCCTGCTGTAAGTTCATATGAGCAAGTTCCCAGAAACCCAGGAAACTTTGTTTCAAGGTAGTCATCCACCACCCCTGGGTTTCACAATCTTCCGCTTCTTCTGAAATGATCCCTGATCCCTCAGAGGGTTAACATAGGAATTCTACCCAAGGAGAAGTGCTCTACAGTCTCTTACTCTCTATACTTTGGTCTTTTGTGTTGATCGCCCTCTTCTGCATAAGGAAGTATTGCTGGTAAGAATCGAGAGATACATTAGTATTGTCTCTTCTCCCTGTTAGGCTGTGTTCTGTGAGTCTTGTGTTTGGTGGTTCCATCACAGATATGTCACTTAAAGCTGGGCATCTCATAGACACTATTCCCTGTGTTTAACCAGTTGTGTAACTATTTAAAAGTCTCCATCTGTTTCAAAAATAGGCTTCTTTCATGGTAACAGGTATATTTGTCTGCAAATATAGGAATCCATATTTAGCATACAGTAAGAAATTATGTTGGTCCAGGCATGTGACAGATGTAGGGTTTTCTCTAGGATCTATGGCCTCTCCAGTCATGTGTATTTGCCTATGTTTATAGTACCACATGAGTCCCCTCCCATCAAGTGGGCCTTAAATTCAACTAGATAGCTGTTGGTTATCCCCAATGTAAAAGTGCCATTACTGCACCAATAGATACAATTTTCTCTGCTAGATGTTGCTGTGGTTACTGGGCTTTGAAGTTGAGGTTAGACCCCTGATTGATTTTTTTCCACTTAGCAGCTTGCATAATATCCTCTGAAACTATGAGAGCTCATCTTCAGGTAGGAGGATACCAGGTCTGTTCCAGCTCCATTGCTCCAAGTCCTTTGTCCTTTCAGACAGAAGTATGCTCTGTCTTCAGCAATAGGGTTTTACCTTCAAGTTCTTGGAGGAAATCACGGGCTTTGGCAACAGCCTCATTATTTTGGGAGTCTCTTGGACTGCCTTGGCCAATAACTAGAAGGGAGGGTTCTCCCGCCTGGCACTGTGCTTCTTGCTATATAGCCTTCAGCTAGCACATGAATCATGTTCAGACACTGTATGTGCATTTTCCAGTAGACTTTGAACTAATGCAGTTCTCTGGTTTTTCACATCACTTAAACATTAATCTCTTCTCTCTTTCTTCCTGAATAACCTTTGCTCTCCCCTCCCCAGTTAAAGAGCTCCCTATTTTCCCATTTCTCCCTCAATACCACCTGCAAGCTATACCCCCCACCATGAGCTTCTTTTTCCCCTTTACTCCTGAGTTTCCTTAGAGACAAATTTTTATTTCTTCTTTGACGCATGACTTATTTAGAGGATCAATTCAGAGAAAGACTTTGAATTAAACTGAGAAGTAAACACAGTACTTTTTCAAGAGCCCCTGTAAACTTGAGCAACCAGACAGGAACTGAATAGAAATGAATAAAGTATTGTGTGTTCTAGTAATGGTAGCCATTGACAGAGCTTTTTCAAAAGAAATATGGTTTCATCATAAAGTGAGAAAAATATGGAAACAGGTCAGGATCTTTCTAAATTAAACCACCAGTCACTAAAACATGTAGAATCAGCAAGGCTGTCCTGAGGAAGGCAGGCGTCTTGAAAGAGAGGCATCTCTGGGAGGGTTGGTGGTAGGTGAGGCAGGAAGCAGGTGGAGACATTTAATCACCCTGTACAAATAAGAGGACTGGAGAATCAGAAGGCACACAGACCTCCATTTATGATTCTGTCCTTAAAGAAATTCTACTCCTTACCAAAGAGAAGGCTTGTCTTAGACTATGAAACCAGGTGTAGGGGAAGGAGAGATGGCTCAGCAGTCAACAGGACTTGCTGCTCTTGCAGAAGACCCAGGTCCATTTCCCAGCATCCACAGGGAAGCTTCACAACCATCTGTATCTCCAGTTCTAGGGGATTGGATGCCCTCTTCCTGCTTCTATGGACATGAATGTGGTTTGAACATATATGTCCAGGTAAAGACTCATACACATTTAGTGAAGACAAATAAACCTTTAAAATTTGTAAAAGAAAAAGAGAGCAGGTAGGGTATCCAGAAGTCCTACAATTCCTATGGATTTGGAAGAGGGTGCTAATTGCTGACATTACAAAAGTGAAACAGAAGAAAAGTGGAATGCAGCACTACCAAACATTAAATACTATTAAACAAACATTTGAATCTAAACTTAGAACTTTAAGTCAAAATTTAAAACCCAAGAGAATAGTGGATCTAAAATTCTAAAAGAAAAAAAAAAGATGAAATGACAACTGAGTCAGTTCTAGAAAGAATTTGTAAAATAAGACAAATAATCTAAGGGGTGAAAATAAATGACAAATTTCCAAAGGAACAAAGAATTAAATAATAATACAGGAGAAAGTAAATGCCAAGGGAGTGGTCCAAAGGACAGGTGGAAATGTACGAGGAAGAGAAGCCAGAAATATCCAAGACACCCAATACTGGCATTTGTGAAAAGGATAAAATATGAAATGATATAAATATTTAAAACTGTAATAAAAGAGCTACAAATAAGCAATGACATTTGTTTATTAAAATTTAGACTGTGTGATTATAAAAATGACCATTAGTGCCAAACTCTAAGATAGAATATGGTAAACTTTTTAGTCTTTAGAGATTAATTAAGAAATATCTTTTAGTCTTCTGGGCAACGAAGAGAACATAGGAGGCTATGGAGAGAGAACCAGGTTGGCACCACACTGCTTGCCCATTACCTTCAAAGCTGAACAAAATGGGAAAGGGCATTTCCAAGCAACATGGTAAAGAAAATGATAACTGAGAATCTAGTATCCAAGACCTACTGCTTTCCAAGTTTATGAACTATCAAAAGAAGTTTTAAATTTTCAAAAAACAAAACAAAACAAAAAAAAAAAACTCAGGCTAGAAGATACCATGCTGAGTGAAATAACACAGTCCCAGAAAAACAAATGATGAATGGTATCCCTCATCTGTGGATGCTAGCACCAATTACCTAATTGTATGGTGTGCTGGATAGCTTTAGTGTCAACTTGACACACCTGGATTGAGGGAGCCTCAATTGGGAATTGGCTCCATTGGATTGGCCTGTGGCCACATCTGTGGAGTATTGTCTTGATTGTTGAGCAGTGACAGTATAAGAAGGCAGGCTGATATTCATCCATTTCTTCTAGGTTTTCAAACTTAGTAGAATATAAGTTTTTGAAATAGTCCCGTATGATTGTCTGGATCTTTTCATTATCTGTTGTGATGTTTCCCCTTTCATCACAGATTCTATTGATTTGGAGTTGTTCCCTCTTTCTTTTGGTTAACTGGGCTAGAGGTCTGTCTATCTTGTTTATTCTCTCAAAGAACCAACTTTTGGATTCATTGATTTTTTTGTATGGTTTTCTTTGTTTTGTTTTCATTGATCTCTGCTCTGATTTTTTGTTATTTTTTCTCTGTCTGCTCCATTTAGGGTCATTTGTTGTTGTTTCTTGAGTATTTAGCTGCAGTGTTAGATCATTCACTTGTGTTCTTTCTGTTTTTTTAATGTAGGCACTTAGAGCTATAAACTTCCCTCTTAGGACTGCTTATAAAGTGTCCCATAGATTTTGCTGTGTTGTATTATCTTGTCATTCAGTTCCAGGAATGTTTTTATTTCTTTCTTTATTTCTTCCTTGACCCACTCATTATTCAGGAGAGTATTGTTTATTCTCCACGTGTTCCTGTAGGATGTAGGGTTTATTCTGGTGTTGATATTGAGTTTATTTTACTTGGTCTGATAGAATACATGAGATTATTTCTTATCTTTTTAATTGTGGTTTTTCCCCTGTGTCCCAGTATATTGTCTATTTTGGAGAATGTTCATGAGGTGCTGAGTAGAAAGTGTATTCTCTGGTGTTTGGGTGAAATATTCGATAGATGTCTGTGAGGTCCTATTTGGTGTATTGTGTCATTTAGTTCAGATGTCTCTCTGTTTATCCTTTGTCCTGTACCTGTCTAGGGGACTTAATGATGGGAGTTGAAGTCCCCTAGTATTAGTTTGCTGGGGTTAATGCTGCCTTAGAGATCCTGTAGTGTTTTTTAAAGTTTGGTGCACCGTGTTGGTCATATAATTTATGAATATTCTGAAATCCTGGGAATCACCAAAGCTCACCAAGAAGAGATCGACAGCCTAAACAGACCAATAGTACAGGAAGAAATCGAAGATGTAATAAGTAGCCTCCCAACCAAAAAAAATGCCCAGGCCCGTGATGGTTTCACGGCAGAATTTTATAAAAATATTTCGAAAAGACTTACAACAGCTACATACTTTTGTTTAAAGGAAACAAGGAGGGACTTCTCCCAGAATCCTTCTATGAGGCCAGCATTACGCTACTACCAAAACCAGGGAAAGATACAACCAAAAAGGAGAACTATAGACCCATCTCCCTAATGAACACAGATGCCAAAATTCTAAACAGGATCTTGGCAAATTGCATACAGACTCACATAAAAAAATCATCCACCATGACCAAGTTGGATTCATTACAGAGATGCAGGGATGGTTCAACATACGAAATAAACATCATCAAACATCAAGAATCAAGACAAAACAAAAACCACACCATCATCTCAATTGATGTGGAGAAAGCCTTTGACAAAATCAGCATCCTTTCATGTTTAAAGTCCTGGAGGGAATTGGTCTGGAGGGATCATTCCTCAATGTAATCAAAGCCTATTACAGGAAACCCAAGCCAATATCATCCTAAATGGGGAAATGACAGAAGCATTCCCCTTGAGGTAGGAACTCGGCAAGGCTGCCCCTGTCACCACTCCTCTTCAATATAGTGCTGGAAACCCTTGCTAGGGCAATAAGGCAAGAAAAGGAAATTAAAGGAGTTCTAATCGGAAAAGAGGAAAATAAGCTATCCCTTTTTGCTGATGATATGATTGTCTACTAAAGGATGCTAAGAACTCCACCAGAAAACTCCTTAGAAATGATTAAGAGCTTTTGGTAAAGTTGGCAGGATACAAAATAAATCTAGAAAAATCAGTAGCCTTTCTTACACCAACAACAAGCAACTAAAGAAGGACTACAAGGAGACCTTCCCACTCACAATAGCCTCAAAAACAATAAAATACCTAGGAAAAAACCTAACCAAAGACACCAAGGATCTCTACAACAAAAATTTTAAACCCCTGAGAAAGGAAATTGAGGAAGACATCAGAAGGACAAACCTCCCATGCCATGGATTGGAAAATAAATATAGTTAAAAATGTCCATCCTACCCAAACTAGTGTACAGATTTAATCGATTCCCAATCAAAATCCCCAAGAGTTTCTTCACAGCGTGGAAAAAAAAATCCTCAACTTCATTGGGAAAAACAAAAGACCCCGAATAGCCAAAGCAACCCTGAGTGAAAAGGGCAATACAGGGGGGATCGCTATACCAGACTTCAAACTTTACTATAGGGCTATAGTCATAAAAAACAGCCTGGTACTGGCACAAAAACAGACCAGTTGACCAATGGAATAAAACTGAAGATCCAAACCTGAGCTCATACAATTTCAGCCACCTCATATTTGACAAGGGGGCAGAAAGACACAATGGAGGAAAGACAGCATCTTCAGCAAGTGGTGTTGGCAAAACGGATCACCACTTGTAGAAGAATGAAATTAAACCCCTACCTCTCACCTTGTACAAGGTCAACTCCAGATGGACCAAAGACCTCAACGTGAAACCCCAAACTCTGGAGGTGATAGAAGAGAAGCTTGGCAGCAGACTACAAGACATAGGTGTAGGAAAAACTTCCTAAATCAGACAGCAGCTGCACAAGAAATAAGATCGACAATTGACAAATGGACCTCATTAAACTCAAAAGCTTCTGTACATCAAAGGAAACAATAAAGGAAGTGAGGAGAAGACCCACAGAGTGGAGGAAACCTTCACAGCAGATACATTCGACAAAGATTAATTTCCATAGTATACAAGCTACTCAAAAAACAAGAAGAAAAAACAAGTGAATCACTCAAAAGATGGAGCAAAGATCTGAATAGAGACTTCACAGAGGAGGAATTAGAGATGGCCGAGAAACATTTTAAGAACTGTTCAACATCTTCTGATAATTAAGGAAATGCAGATTAAAACTACTTTGAGATATTCACTTTACTCTCAATAAGACTGGCTAGGATCAGGAACAAAGAATGATACCAAATGCTGGAGAGGTGCGGGGAAAGGAAACATCATCCATTGCTGGTGGGAATGTAAACTTGTACAGCCACTATGGAAAGAGTGTGGAGAACCCTTAGAAGACTCAAATGAGCCTTCCTTTGACCCAGTCATAGCACTCTGGGTATATACCCACAAGACACAACTTTACTGCAAATACTATGCACAGCTATGTTTATTGCAGCTCTGTTCACAATAGCAAAAAGCTGGAACCAGCCCAGGTGCCCCTCAACTGCGATGTGATAGAGAAAATGTTGACATGTATACACATGGAGTTCTATGCACGCAGTAAAGAGGACAACATCATCAGTAACTTGAGGTTAAATGGATGGAGCTGGAAGACATTATGTAAGTGAAGTAACACAGTCCCAGAAAAAACAAAGACAATGGTGTACCTCATAGGTGGTTGCTAGTACCAACAACCCAGATATAAATTTTTCTCATGGAGAGGGATGCATAGTAAAAGAACAACAACAGAAAGACTGCATCAGAAAATGGACTGAAATGGTGAATTGGGAAGGGGGGATGGATGGAAAGGGACACGGGTGTATATTCGATTAAAGCATATATAATTATGAGCTCAGCAAGTACCCATTTCGCCTAGACACTGTCTACAGGATACATGGTATTTTAGGACTTAGTAAAAGTAAATATGTGTATATTAAACAACATTGTTTACAGACTCTGATAAAAATGGTAATGTCATCTGAGTTAAATGTAGATATAACTCGCTGTTGTCCACATTTGTTTTACACAAAATCTGTTAGAGCAATAACTTTGGGATTAGCACATACAAATGTTCTCTATAATTTCTCTGTTGTACATATCACTTGTAGCATTCTCTTTAAGATGATTTAACGTAAAATTTAAGTTTGCTTCCAAGTTATCATATATAGTCACCCAAAACAACATCGGGAATTTGATGAATCATGGGTGAATTTGATGAATCTGGGCCTTGATTCCACCCTATAGTTATGTTAATACAACTGTCTTCTGGAGACTCATGGTTAAAAAAAGGGGGGGATACAGAGAGACATGAAACTTTTTGTCAAAAACCTTGCAATTCAAATTTTTAAAACTAACCACGGGAAAAAATATGTTTGTTCCAACAGGGAAATGTCACCAAATTAATGGCTGAGAAAGAAAAGATACAGCTTTGCATTGAGTAGGATGTACCAAAAAGTGGCAACTGAAGGTTGACCCGTCTGAACTTGAAAGAACCTCAGATATGCCATAAACATTGAACCCTTCTGTGGATCCTACATGTAAAACACTATATGATCCTTAATGAAACTTATACCTTCTAGTATCCAAAGGTTTTGATATGAGAGACTTCTTGCCTTCCCCCCCCATAGAACAAGGAGAAATATGACGATGATGAGGTCTCTCCAACTGTAAATTGGAACAACTATTATAGAGGTAATCTTATAAAAACTGCAAAAATGCCTTCTTTTAATTGACTAATAGACATAAGAACTGTGAAAAGGATTATACTCTGTTCAGAACCAATATAATATAAAGTCCTTAGGCTATGCACTTAGGCAAGTATATTAATGCAGAGCTCTGACATCAGCAATATGATTGTTCTACCAGGGGGATGTTGGCCAGGGGATCCAAGGCCCCACAAAAGTAGGGCTCTTGCCCCTAAGTTGGGATACCTGCAGGAGGAGAGGCTAGACCTCTGGCTCGAAGACCTGAGTCTAGTAGACAGGGATGTATTGAGACGCACATGATTACAGATGGCCTCTGGAATGCCAGAGAGTGTTACCCAGAGCCCACTAAACAATAGCAATACGGGTCTCCCTGAGTCAAAGCAAGACTCCACCGTCAGCACCAGCTACACCTCACCTGCCTGGAAATACTGTGCAGCGGAGGCAGCCATGTGTCTGTATATCCCAATCTAATTGCTATTGGCTCTTCCTTGGAGGAATAACCCATGGCTGATGCCACAAGCTTACGTCCTTTACAGGTTAGGAGATGTTATAAGCCACAATAAGAGGCTGTCATTTTTAACAGAGGGGAAAAATGTAATTCATGGATTAACATATCATCCAAACATATGTGTCTATGCCAAGTAACCTACCATAACTATTAGTGCTGCTTAAATACCTATATATCTAATTTTTTGTGCTTCATTAGTAGGATCGGAAGGTTACCCCTGGACAAACTGTCAGCCCATGAAAGGAAACAGCCAGAATTGACCAGAGTCCAAGTCAACAGCTCCAGAGAGAGTGGACTGTTTTACTTCTCATCCACCTGTGCCCCTTTTCTAAGCCTAGGGAACAACCTGCGGAAGAGGGGGCGTGGTTTAGAATGTAAAGGCTCCGATTGGGTGAATGGTGAATGGTGAGACATACAGCGGTGGTCTGGACACTCATTTGATCAACTTGATTGAACAAACAACATGTCACCCCCCACTGGATGTGGGGCTGAGGGGTTTGGGCACAACAGCTGTAGATTGGTTTTGCACGAAGGATGCTTGTACTCATGGATTATCACTTATAGCTAAAAAGGAAAAAAAAAAACAGAGAAAGATGCAAGACAGTTATGGCAGAATACATGATCTGGGATGGGGTGGGGGTAGGGGGGAAGGGAAAGGGAAATATACCTGAACTGAATTGGAAAATGATGTATGAAATGCACAAAGCATCAATAAAAAAATAATAAAAATCAAGGCATGCACTGACAAAAAAAAAAAAAAAAGAAGGCAGGCTGGGCATGAGCCAGGGGAGCAGGCCAGTGAACAGCATTCCTCCATGGCCTGTGCTTCAGCTCCTGCCTCCAGGTTCCCGCCTTGAGTTCCTACCTTGGGCTCCCTAACTGATGAACTGTGACCCAGGAGATGTAAGCTGAATAAACCCTTTCCTCCCCAAGTTGGTGTTGGTCAGAGTGTTTTGTCACAGCAATGGAAGACAGACAAGAACATATGGCAAACTGAGCAATGTCAATGTGATCTGAAAACAACTGTGCTCTTATATTGTAGAATTCCTCAAAAAACAAACAAACAATCAAACAAACAAACAAAAACTCAGGAAGAAGTCCTCAGCTCCCTTCCTGAAAAATCTAAGAGCTGAGCTCCCCCTGCACAGAGACTGTCTGGGAGCTGCCTTGTCTGGCCCACATCCCATCTTGACATTAGAAATGTGCCCACAGGTTAGATCAAGGACACCCAGGGAAAGGTTTTATTCTAGGTAGATGATGGCAGTATGAGAACTGCTAAATTTTCAAAAGCAAATGGAAAACAGGTTGCTCATTTCAATAGTGAAATATGTTCTCCATGAATTCTTTCCCAGATGTGGCTGCTTAAGACAGCAGTCAGTCCAGAAATGAATGACAGAAGAGCACAGGAGACAGCTTTCTTCCCATGGAAACTTCAGAGAAGACTTTAGGAATTTGAGCCATATAGGTAGGAGTGGACTCTCTACATATGAGGAACAACAAAGAAGATGAGAAGTTGAAGTGGTCCAGCTTTCTTCAGGAAGGAATTCAAATCTCTGTTAGATGCCAAAGACAATGTTCTATACCCTTCTTATGATATTAAATTTATGAAGAAAAAGGCTCTTTGAGATTGCCTTCATCTAATATAGCACTGACATTTGTCAGCATCAGGAATAATTGGAAATGTGCAACCTTGAACAATTTTAAGCGTTTCCTTCTTCAGTCTACATTCCTGTGATGTGAACTCTAGTTACATGAAAGTGTCTTGGTACCAGCAGCAGCTGCATCACAGGGGACCTTGTTAGAACTGAGACTATGCCTGCAGTTGTAAACAGCATCTCTAGTTTGCATATACATACTCCCTATCTGGGGATCTTGTTACAGAATTGGATTTGGGTTCAGAAGTCTAGAGTGGAACCTGGGATTCTGCATTTCTAATAATCTGTCATGTATTCTCAGGGTTGCTGGTCTTGTGTTGTACCAGATCACTCTTTCCAGAGTTTTCATTGAAGAAATCCTTTCTGACATCATCTGGAAAATCAGGAGCTATGTTTCTCTGAAATTTTATCACAAGAACAATAAGACATTGTACTGGAGAGGATACCTTATTAATCTTCTGAGTTCGAAGGATGAGCTATAGTCTGTTTTGATTATTCTCAGCTATGTTTTCCCTTTCTGATAGCCTGAGGAATTTCATAGGGTCATAAATCACACGAATCACAGTTGTTCATAGGTATCTTACCCTTATTTTAAAATTTTATTTATTTTTGTATGTGTATGAATGTACTGTCTGCATGTAGGTTTGTGCACCCATGACAACCTCTTCTGACCTCCGCGGCATTGCACCACATTTTATTTATTATCTTTTATGTGTATGAGTGTACTGTCTGCATGTAGGTTGGTGCACCTGTGTGGTGTGATGCCTCGGAGGTCAGAAGAGGGTATCAGATTCCCCTGGAACTGGAGTTAAAGACAGTTCTTAGCAGCCATGTCAGTGCTGGGAATCAAACCCGGGTCCTCTTCAAGAGCAGTCGGTGCTCTTAACCGCCGAGCCATCACTCCAGCCCTAGTATCTTACCCTTTTTAATGACATCAAAACTTGTTTTGCAAGATATTAGTAGGAATATGGTAACAGGAAATCCAATAACCAGACAAGTGAGCAAGCAAGCAAATGAACAAAAATACTGATGCTTGTCTCAACTGTCATAATCTCATGGGAGTTTCTGTATTTTTTTATCATATCTTAATGTACTGATCATTAGTATACATGTGTATAATGTGGTGGTGGGTAGTGTGTGTATGCCACTGAGCGTCGTGGAGTTCAGGCTTGCATGGAGAGCACCTCTACCTGCTATCTCAATGGCCCGAAGGTGGATCTTTAAAATGCAGGTTTACAGGCTTCATCCTAAAGACACTGAACCAGAATGAAAGGAGGCAGCAGGCATCTGCACTGTTCAAACGCTTAGGGTGACCAATCCAAGCCAATTAAGAGCATTGTTCTAAAAAATAAAAAGAGCATTGTTCTGCATAAATGATTGTCCTAGAGTTACATAATGTGGAAGTACAAAGTCAGGCAGACAAAACGAGCATGGATGATGGAGGGAAATCAAAATTACCCACTTAAAAAGCTTGGTCTTGCTGGATGTGGTGGCACACGCCTTTAATCCTAGCACTCGGGAGGCAGAAGCAGGAGGATCTTTGTGAGTTCAAGGCCAGCCTGGTCTACAGAGTGAGTTCCAGGACAGCTGGGGCTACAGGGAGACCCTGTCTCAAAAAGACCAAAAAAAAAAAAAAAAAAAAAAAAAAAAAAAGCTCGGTCTGGGCTGGAGAGAGGAAGGGAGAGAGACAGTTGCACTACTTCTTGGAGGCCCTGAGTTCAGTTCCCAGCACTGTGTAACACATCATCCAGGAGATCCAATGCCCTCTTCTGGCCTCCACCGACACACACACATTACACACCACACACACACACACACACACACACACACACACACACACACACTCATACACAAAGTACACAAGATACAAATAAATCTTTAAAAAAATCAGATTGGTCTAATGGATAAATATAGAGCTGCTTTGTTAGTTACTTTTGCACATCTATGACCAAATTTGTGACAAGACAACTAAGAGGAGGAAAGATTCATTTTGATTCGTCATTTCCCTTCAGTCTGTCATAGTGGAGAGGCATGGAAAGGAGTCTGTCCATGGCAGCAGGAGGCAGAGTTTTTTCACATTTGCAGACTAGGAAGCTGAAAAGGGGAAGCCAGAACTTAGTACAAGGCTATCGCCCTCGTGGCTCGAGAGATGGCCTAGCTGTTAAGAGTACTGATTGTTCTTGCAGAGGACCCAGGTTCAATCCTCAGCACCCACATGGCAGCTGAGAACCATCTTTAACTCCAGTTCTAGGGGAATCTGACACCCTCTTCTGACCTCTGCAGCATTGGATGACACAGATGCACAAACCTACATGCAGACAGTACATTCATACACATAAAAATAAATAAAAAATTTAAAAAGGCTATCACCTTCAAAGGCACAGCTCTGCTTTCACGGGCCCACATCGGAAAGACATAAAATAGAGTCCTGGGAAGAGCTGGGGAACAAGCATTCAGAACATGATCCTGTGGGGTCATTTCAGATTTAATCACAGTGTTCTACCTTTGGCTTCCAAAGGTTAATAGCTATCTCATAATGTAAAATACATTTACTGCAGCTTCAAGGATTACCAAAGCCTTAACAGTTTCAACACTGTTCAAAAACCCAAAGTTAGCAGTCTCTTCTCAGACTCAAAGCAAACCATGAGCCCCTCTAAAAATAAAAACCTCATATTTCCAGTATATAATGCATGAGGTAAACATTGCTATTTAAAAGGAAAGAATGAAAGATAGCAAGGGAAGACTGGAAAAAAGAAAGAACAAAATTCAGATAGGAAAACAAGGTTCTGTAGCCCTCTGGCTGGCATCCACCATGTGTTGCGTCACCACCTGAGCTCCAAAGTACTCAGGCAGCCCTACCACTATGGTGGTACAGCATGTGTGAGTCTGTGGACCAACTCCACAAAGTGCCTAAGGTGTCCTCATGTGAGTCCCTGTTTTCCTGGCACCTGTAGCATCCTGTGGTCTCCACTACAACTTTGCTGTCACCTACAACTTTATTCCTAGCCCACAGGGAATGTGGCCCTGTCACACACTGGCCTTCCAAGCTTTTCTCAAACATCCTGTTGTGAGTTTTCATGATCCTATATTTTTTGCATGCTGTCTGCCCATAAAACCAGTATCATGGGCTGGAGAGACAGCTCAGTGGTTAAGAGCACTGGATGCTCTTCTGGAGGACCCAGGTTTGATTTCCAACAGCCACATGGAAGCTAACAGCTTTCTGTAACTCCAGTTCCAGGGGAACTCCAACACCATTTTCTACACCCCCCACCCCCGGGGCATTGCATGACACAGATGCTACACTCATACACAAAATAAAATAATAAGTAAGATATTTAAAAAACAGAATCGTGTGGATGGTAAGTTCTGTCGTCAGCTCAAACAGCATTCAGGTCCCTTTGGAGCACAGTTGCAGTGGCTTATGAGTGCCTGGATAGCTGAACTTGAACAACCACTTCCCTGGGTGGCCTTCTCCCTGCAGCCCTATCTTTTTCAAATGAAAGACTTTGAGAGTTTCCACTGGTACAGCCTGGCACTCTCTCTGAGTATGGTCTGGACATTTTCTAAACTAAGCTCAGAGCCCTTTCCCTATTGCCCCAGACCTTATTTTCTGTTTGCATATGTGCACATATACTTGTTTGCTTATTGTGTTTGTTTTGTTCTTGCGACCGTGTCTCATTCTGTAGCTGGAACTTTCTCTCTCTCTGTGGCCCAGGCTGGTCTCAAACTCAGGGCAAACCTTGTGCACCAGCCCCAACTGCTAGAATTACAAACATGAGCTGCCATGTCCAGCTTGTCCCAATGCCTTAAAAATTCTTCCCACGCCTTTAGTTTTTCAGCAGGTATACAAAATAATGCAATTCTCTCTGATATTTCCATGCATGTTTATCATTCTACTTTGCTTATCTTCACCCATGATGACCCACCCATCACTCCCCTTCTGTTGGTTCCCTTCCTCCTTCAAATAGACCCCTTGTTGCTCTCACTTATACACAGATTGGTACGTTTAAATATGTACATGCTGAAATCTGTATTCCACACATGAGAGAGCATGTGATAATTACTTTTCCCTTCCTTTATTCTCTTTTGTTATTCTGTCTTCCCCACTTTAGATTCCTTCCTCTATCCTCATAGTACCTTTTCTAATTTCATATATATGAAAGTTATATATATATATGAAATTACATAATTATTTATACGCATCCAATATTTGTCATTGCAATTCTGGCTTATTTTGATTAATGTGATGATTTCCAGCTCTATGAATTTTCCTGCAAATGACATGATTTTGTTCTCGATAATTGAATAGACTGTCTTGTGTAGCTATCACAGTTTATGATTCATTTGATGGGCACCTAATCTGGTTATCATGAATGGTGGTGTAATAAACAAGGTTGTTCAAGTATCCCTTTCATATGACAACTTAGAGTCCTTTGATTATATACCCAGTAGTGCTATAGCTTGATGATATGGTAAATTTTAGAGATTTTTATTGAATTTTGTGAGCTTTATACAATATATTTTGATCCTACTTAGACCCCTCTCCCCTATTTGCCCTGGTTTCTGTCATATATGTTACGGCCTATTCAGGTGAGTTAGCATCCCCAAATGTCCTTTCGTATGTGTCCGTCCCCTGGAGCCCGGTTAACTTATCTAGTGTCGAACCTCCACAGCATTTTCCACAATGGCTGCATTTTTCTATATTCTATATTCTATATTGTGATCAGAAATGGTTCATATTTCCCCTCACCCTCATCAGCATTTGTTGCTATTCGTTTTCTGACTGAGTGTGGATGATATGTCATATACTTTCTGTTTCCCTTCCCTGAGAGATAAGGATGTTGAAATAATTTTTTCAAGTATTTATTGAAATTTAGCTTTTCTATTCAGTTCATTTGTGTATTTCTTGAGTGGGTAACTTATTCTTTTAGTATTTAATTTTGGCTCTCTATATATTCTAGATATTGTTCTCCTTGCCTACACATAGTTGGCCAAGAGTCTCTCCATGTGGCAGTCTGGCCCCACTGCTCTGCTGATTGTTTCCATTGCCACGCAGAAGCTTTTAAATTTCATGCAGTCATTTGCCAATTCTTCCAATCATTTTCTGAGCTGTTGGAGTACTTTCAGAAACTCTCTGCCTATATCTTGATGTGTTTTCTGCTTTCCCCTTGCAGTTTTAGAGAGTTTCATGTCTTAAATTAGTATTTTTTTTTGTGGGTAACAAAGACTAGGACAATGGCTACTATTGTTTGGGGGCTATGAGATCCTTGGTCAATAGCTTCAAAAGAAGTCTATTCTTGTCATTGGGTTTTGATTTTGCTAGGCTATGGTGTCTAGTAGGGGAATGCCCCACCCCTATTATAAAGTAACTTCTTTTAAACTCCCATGAAGTCTCTCCTTGCCCTTGCTGTCGTGTTTATTAGTTTCCTCACCTTTCTGTATTTTCTAATTGAACATGTGAACCTAAGAATTCAAAGCTAGCATCCAGGGATGAGAAAAGAATATGCCTCCCCCCTGCCCCAACCAAGATGGGGCTGGCACAGGAAGTGATGAGATTCATCCCTGGAATACTTTGTCTTTTTCAAACTTCAGTTTATTTCACCAAAGTTACAGGTTTATATAGAGAAAAAGTTGGCAGCCTTAGAAATTGTGCAGAAGAGGCAATGTTTCAAGAAAAGAAAAAAATGATGGACCAGATGTCCAAAGTACAGAGAAGTCAGGGGAGGCTTTTCACATAAGTCCTGGATATGGCAGATAATAATTGAAGGTCGCTGACCAAGATGTCTCTTCCTAGAACAAGGGGCCCTGGGTCCAGGCAGCCAGCTGTGTCCCTTATCTGTTGGTGGTTTCCCACCAGACAGGGTCTCTGTGAGCTTGCTGTGTTCAGCTGTCCACCCCATCTGGGCCACAAGCTTCCTTCCAGAACTCTCGAGCTCCACTTATTTCAAGTAAACTATCCATGTCATGGACATGCAACTTTTGTATTTCTGGGTCTGGGTTACCTTGGTCAGGATGATTGTTTCCAGTTCTAACCACTTACCTGAAAAATTGATAACTTCATTTTTAACAGCTACATAATATTCCATTGTACAAAACTCAACTCTAAGGTCCTAAAGCTAAGAGCTGATACCCTGAATCTGATAGCAAAGAAAGTATGAAATATGCTGCCCAGGACTTATTGACACTGGAAATGATTCTCTGAACTCTTATAGCACACACATAAGTTCCACAATTAACAAATGGGACCTCGTGAAACTAAAAAGCATCTTCTACATACAGCTATTCAGTTTTATCATGACTGTGTGTTCAACATCCTGTTTCTCCTCTATGTATGTTTTTGGGCCCTTTGTCAAAAATCTAGTGGCTGTAAGTGTTGGAATTAATCTGGATCCTCAATTGTATTTCATAGGCCAATATCATAATTTGAATTGTTTTAGTTATTTCATTCAGTTGTTTATGTTTTCATGGTCCTCATTCGGTCTTTTACTTAAAACTTCTCTGAGTTCCTTAAATTTACAATTGCTATTTTGACATCATTGTCTTGTGCATCAGCGAGACTGACTTTATCAGGAAATACTGCAATGAACGTGCTAATTTCTGGATAATACCTATTGTTTAGGTTACTCATGTAGTTTGTGTTTTTTATTTTTATTTTTTATTGAATTTTGCAAATTTTAAACAATAGATCTTGATCATATTTAGAACCAACCCTTCTCACATCCCATAACCCTCCTACTATATTTCATGTATTCTGTCTTTTTTTTTTAATTAATTTTTATTTCTGTATGTGTATGAATGTTCTGTCTGCATGCAAGTTTGTGCACCCATGTCGTGCAATGCCGCGGAGGTCAGAAGAGGGTGTCGGATTCCCCTGGAATTGGAGTTTCAGACGGTTCTCGGCCGCCATGTGGGTGCTGGGGATGGAACCCAGGTCCTCTGTAAGAGCGGTCGGTGCTCTTAACCTCTAGGCCGTCTCTCCAGCCCCGTATTCTGTCTTATATATTAAGTCTTATTGAGCTATATTTATATCTTCAAATATCCTTCAGTGTGAGTCCATCCACTGGCCTGATCAATCCTTTTAGTGTCACTCCTTTAACCAACTCTCTCCCAGTAGTCACTAGTTGCCAATAGTTCCTCGTCTAATGTTGGGGCTTCTTACCTCTTTCCCCACTACTATGCTGGGTTTTTGCCTATGGGTCTTGTGTGTGCTGTTACCTTGTTGTAAGTTCATGTGAATAACTTCCCAGACACCTGGAAAACTCTGTTTTCTGGTGGTCACCCACTTACCCAGGGTTTTATAGTCTCCAAGTCCCCTCTTCTACAATGGTCCACAAGCCTTGGGCGGCAGAGGTTTGACAAAGGTGTCCTACCCAGGGACAAGTACTCTGTGGTCTCATAGTCTGTGCATTTGGCCAGCCAGTTGTAGCTGGCAGGGTTAGTTAACATCTGTTACATGGGAAACTTTCACTTCTAAGAGTTGAGAGGTGCATTAATATTCTTTCTTCTCCCTGTTCTACTAAGTTCCCTGAGCCTTAAGCGTAGGGATTGTACTATATATGTGTCACTTTAGGATGGGCATCTCACAGACAATTTATTCTCTGTGTTTGACCAGTTGTAGAACTGTGCAATAATCTCCATCTGTTGCAAAAATACTTGTCTGTAAATATAAGGATACATGCTGAGAGTGCAGTAAGAAATGGCATTGGTCTAGGGATGTGACCAAAGTAGATTTTTAAAAAAGTATCTTGACTGCAAATCTTTCTTATTTCAAAGCCAATTTTTATTGAAGCTTTGTGCATTTCATACAAAATTTCCAATCAAGACTAGACCCATTCCCCATTCCTTGCCCCCCACCCCACCAGAGCTCATGCATTCTGCCAAACATGTTTTTCATCTTTTTCTCAGTCTCTTTTAAGGTTTTTGATGCAGAAGTTTACTGTTTGGAGCAGAAGTTCACCGTTTCAATCAGTTCTTTGACCTAGTCTTCTGTTGTTGTTGTTGTTGTTCCTTCCAATTTGCATCACTTCAAAATATGCATCTATGCATGCCACATATATCATAGATTTTAGCATCTTCAGCTTTGATTTCTTTTCTTTATTAGGCTGAAAGATGTCATGTGTGAAGGCTCCTCCTTGGCAAGCCCAAACAACCATCAGTCCTGCACTTGTGCTCCACACTGGGGTTTTCCCTTCCCATGGTCTACAAATAATTTCCAGTAAGGACCACATCCTGTCTTGATCTTCCTGTACTGGTCTCTGTGATATAGCCTGGGTAGTCTAACAATGGCAGTCTATACTCTGAAGAGGCTGAAAGCCCAGTAGTAGCTCAGTCCACAAGCTGGATGTCTCAGCCGTCCCCATCTGGCACTGAAGGTTTGGAGGATTCTTGGAGAGACGTGAGTCTGCAGTCCATATTGGAAAGTTGAAAAGCTATGTTTCATGTCTTTGAAGGATGGCAAAAGCAGTGGCAGCCACAGGGTAGCTGCACTTGTCAGTAAGACAGGCAAAACAACTGTGCTCTTTTTTTTTTTTTTTTCTTTTTGTCTTTGTACTAAGATCTCAAGTTTTATACCTGAAGTACAATTTCTCAGGACTTACTAATTATTTATTTCTGGTTAGACTTTCCTTTTGGATGTTTAAGGCCACACAGTTAGCCCAGATTAACCAAGGTTTTTATTTTCTCAAGGTCAGTTGAGGATCTGGTCCTCAGGGGTCACTGAGGTTTGGGGGGACAGGGAGCCCCTGGCTCCTTTTGGCTTTTCGTTTACCAGTTCCATCCACTTGAGGACAAAGTTAGGTCTTGCTAGACCAGGATTCCTTTTCTGAAGCATGAGCAGACTTTCCTCTTTATAGACTGGACACTGGCTGAAGTCCCATTAGTGGATCTCCAAGACCTCCCTGCACAAGAAGAATGGTGACACACATTTGCAGGACATTTCAAGAGATGCCCCCAAGCATAGTCCCCTGGGACTTAGTTGACCTCTGAGGGAAAGGAACAAAGTTATCCCTTAAGACCCTTGGCCAAATTGGTATGGGCATTAAGTATGGCCATTAAGCATCTAGAAAAGCTAACTTACACCAGTCTGATACTTTTTTTTTCCTAGTTATACTTTCCTTTTGGATGTTTAAGGCCACTCAATAGGCCCAAATTAACCAAGGTTTTTGTTTTCTCAAGGTCAGTTGAGAATCTGGTCCTCAGGGTTTACTCAGGTTTTTTTTGTGGAGGGAAGGAGCCCCTGGCTCTTTTCGGCTTTTCATTTACCATCCACTTGAGGACAAAGTCAGGTCTTGTTACACAAGGCTTCTCTTTTTGAAGCATGAGCAGACTTTCCTCTTTATTGACTGGATACTGGCTGAAGTTCCATTAGTGAATCTCCAAGACCTCCCTGCACAAGAAGACTGGTGACTCACATTTGCAGGACATTTCAAGAGATGCCTCCAGGCATAGTCCCCTGGGATTTAGTTGACCTCTGAGGGCAAGGAACAAAGTTATCCCTTAAGTCCCTCCAAAATAGATTTTTATTTAGGAGGTATGACCTCTTCAGCCATGTGTATTTGACCATGTTTACAGTACCACACATAAGTTCTTTCACTGAGTGGGCCTTACATCCACTTAAACAGCTGCTGATTACCCCCTAGATAAGAGTGTCACTACTGCACCAATATAGTTTGCTGTGCTAGTCATTGGTGTGTTGATTAGGATATATACCTGGGTAGAACCAGTGATTGTTTCTCCCTTAGCACTTTCATATATCCTCTGATACTGTGAGAGGTAGTCTTCAGGGTGGAAGCTTCCAGGTCAGTTTCAGTTCAACTACTCCAAGTTCTGTGTCTGAAGTTTGTTCTGTATTCATCAATAGGCTCTTAACTTCAAGTTCTGGGAACCAATAACAAGCTAGGGCAATAGTTTGTGTTAGTTGGGGGAGTCTTTTGGACTACTCTGACCAACAGCTCGAAGGGAGGTTTCTTATGCACTGTGTTTACTGTTATATAGCCTTCAACTATACACACGCATGTGTGTGTTTATTGTATTTTTATTTTTCAGTAGGATTTTGAACCAAAACATTTCCCTCTGGTTTTTCAGGTCACCTTAGCATTGTTTATCTTTCCTCTCTCTCCCCCTGAATAACCATCCCTCCTTTGTCCCCTGGTAATGTACACCCATTTCTCCATTGTTTGTGCTTTTTTTTTAATGGGACCTAGACATCTGGAGTTATGCTTTGGTGGCATTTCTTGGTATAGATAGCTTATCTCATCTTCAGTACGTAGGAAGATTAATCTTTGTTTGCTGTTACCACATGTCAGGCTGTGGCCCAGCTGAGTGGTACTTGGTGCTCAATACTGAGACACTTTATTTAATGTGGGAATAAGCTGTAAGAAGTGGTCTCAGTTGAGCCACAAAGATTTGCAACTTCTCATTCTCAGGTTTAAGGACAGACTCTACGTTGTCCTAGAGTGGGCAGCTGGGCTGTGTGGCCACTAGATGAACAGTGGGCATGCAGGACAGTATTGCTTTCTATTTGGAGGGATATTTTTTATGGTATTTTGTGCTAATTTTATGGTAATCATGATAACATGCAAATGTAACTCTTGACTAGGTCTGTCTTTGTGTGTCAGACTGTGCAACTCTAAATATGCCTGGGAGTGTGACAATGGACAAGTGTAGGTAAAGATTTTTAGAACTGAGCAAGCTGGCCACCCTGAACCAGGCCTGGGAGAGTGAGATGAGCGGATACTCAGGGGGGCCAGGGAAAGTATACATGTGGTGAGCGCACTGGGGAATGGAGACCTAACTAGACTCAGAAGCTTTGAAGTCAGACAGAGAATGCTGGGATTGGGAATCTTAACAGTTTGTCTGAATTCACAGGTAAAGGGAAGCTCACAAGTCTCAGGTGTATGGTACTGGGTTACCCCAGGAGGCCTGGGAGCTAAGTCAGTGGACAGCCAGTGCTGGGGTCGGGAAACTTCTGGGTCTGGGAGAATTCACAGGTCCAGAGCAGAACTCACAGGCTGGGGAAGGGATTACAACGTGCTGTACAACATGGGGCCTGGGACAGCACACCTGGGATGTTGGGGTTGATGAACTCATAATTCTGGCGGAACTGAGACATCTGGAGATGCACAGAGCCACACAATTGGAGCAGGCTTAGGCACTATATTGATGGCCACAGAATGCTGGAGTGACCAGGTTTATATGACAGGCATGCATTCTTTCCTGTGGAAAAGGCCTCTGATTAGAAACCATAACATAAAAAAAAAAAAAATAGAAACCATAACAACCATGTTACTATGCCCTATAGGGCATCTTTTACCTGGCAGGTTGGTATTGTAGCATACAGGGTCCAGTGCTGGGTAAAAATCCATGTTATCCTTTCTCCCTCAGTGGCCTGCATAGTTCTGTCGGGCCTGGCATTTTAAGGCAGTCACCAGGGAGAGATTTTTCCTGCCAGTTCAATATCGCGTTCCTCTGAAGTGTGTGGTGTCCCCAGCAATAGAGTTATACCATCTAGTTATGGTAACAACCAAGAACAATGACAATAGCCTGTGTTGTTTTGGGATCCACTGGGGCCTCATTGGCCAATAACTCATAGGTAGATATCCCATATTTGACATTAATATTTTAATATAATAACCCACATCTTCTAGAAATAGAAGATGTCCACCCATAAAGGGTTTCTAGGTTCAAAACCATTTAAAATTTTTTAATTAGCTTAAAAACTTATGTGTTCTTATAAAGCTTCTTCATCCAGCTTTAGTTTTGGTTAACATACCTCTTATGCCTTCCTTTACACCATCCACCTGTCCTCATCTCTGCTTAAACCCTTACCCCCATATTCCCTCCTATTCCTTCACGGCATGTTTTCTACTAACCACCGTTATTATATTTTACTTGGGTTGCAAGATCACAAGTTTCCACACAGCTTTTCACACTCACTTTATCTGTTTAGCCCTTTCCTACTTCCTCATTTACTCATCCCCACACCTCATGCCCTCTTCAAAACTTTCTGCTTAGTAGTCCCGTTCTTTACTTTCCTTTCTCTATATTTTACTTTCCTCCCTACCTTAATGCGCAATTTTCCTGGCTTCTATGGGTACTCCAAATTAAACCCACAAAATAAAAGATCTGAAGCTGAGACCTACATAGGAGATAGAACACCTGGTTTTATCTCTCTGAGCCTGGATGATCTCACTCAAAATAGTTTTTTTTTTTTTTTTTCAGTTCCATCCATTTGCTTTGAACCTTCATGATTTCATTTTTCTTTTTCATTTTATCCTATTTTTATTTGTTTGTTTTTGAAATTGTTCGTTTTTGTTGAAATTTTCAGTCTTAGTCACTTTTATACCCTCTTCTCCATTGCACCCTCCCACAGCCCATTCTTGGAGTTCATATGTTCTGTCATTTGTGTTAGTGTCTGTTGTGCCAAATTACTCTCTCCAGCCATTCCTCAGTGCCAGTTCATCCTCGGAGCTCTACTCAGCCTATCCAGAGTCCCTCTCTTAAAGAAGGCCAGTTCTTCCTCACCCAACCATAATCAGCTGCCAATATTTCTTCAGCTAAGATTGGGTTTCTACAAAGCGTGGGTCCATGGACAGGTTGCCTGTATTTAGCTTCACTCGCTCAGGGCTCAGGGAACACTGCAGAAGAGAGGGTAGAAAGATTGTATTTTTATATTATTTGTATTTTATGTGTATGAGTGTATTTCCTGCATGTAAATGCAAGGGCACACATGTAATGCGATGTCAATGGAGTTCAGAAGTTGGCGTCAGATCACCTAGAATCAGAGTTATGGATGTTTGTTAGCTACTATGTGGGTACTGGGAATTGGACTCATCCAGTGCTCTTATCTGTCAAACCATCTCTCCAGCCCCACTATTTCATTTTTCTTTACAGTTGAATAGTATTCCATTGTGTGTGTAGCATATATTCTTTATTCACTTCCGAAGGTTCCATTATCTCCATGCTCTAATATCACCACAGTGAGGAAGATGCTTTCAAGACATGACCCTTTGAGGACACACAAATCATATCAAACCCCACTATTCTAGGCTCCACCTCCTTTCTTTGTGCCCATCTGTAAGGAGAAGAGCAAAGGCTTTGTTTTACCTCCTGGTTTCTTGCACAGTTGCTATGTCTACAGCATCAAAGGTATTTATTGTACAGCAGTAGAGCGAATGACACAGGGTCTGTAAGGAAGAGATGGTGGATGGGTTGTCTTGTATAGACAACAGTCCCTAATAAATTCAGCTATTTGATGGTGGGAAAGAAGGGATGCTATTCTAACAAACAAATTCCAAACCTGCCTAGACATAGCTCTAATGTACTTTGGCTAAAAGCATTTTCACAGATTAAAATTGCTGATTATTTTAACATTTAAGAAAATGCTAAAGAGGCTTTTAAAAGATTTTCTTTATTATAACAGAGACATATTTCTAGCCTGGAAAATGCAAGATAAAAGGGTAAAATCTATATTCCCTGGCTTGACCCTCCATGTGGTTTCCTTTAACACTTGGGTATAAATTTTATACACTTTCCCCTAAACTCCATTAACCACAGCCACACACAACTGCTTCCCATTTTCAAACTTGCCCACCATGGCACAGGCTCAGAGGGAGTATTGCAAGTTATTACTTAAAAGAACTCTTTGATAGGAATGCGACACCGGAAAACCAGAGAAACATAGTGGACAAATGGGACCATTTGACATGACCTTTATGGACAATTTAGAGAGATAAGAATGGTTTTTGACTATGGTGAATTGTCTCATACCCAGAGACCCGTTGACAGCCAAAGGCTACTCATTACATGGTCATTACATTCCCTCATTACATACTCATTACATTCCCTCTGGCAGGGAAACCTCTGAGGAACTGTTGCTGGCATCTTCCATTTTTCCTGTTCTACCTAAATTTTTGTTATAAAATTGAATAAAAGTCTGAAAAGTTATTTATAAATATCATCTATGAAAGAAACTAGGAAACTGAGAAATTTGAGGCAACAAAAACAAGGTCCTTGAATTCATTTTTTGTTTCTTTTTTTTTTTTTTGTCATTTTTTATAGACAAGATCTCCCTGTAGCCCCAGCTAGCCTGGAACTCTCTATGTAGACCAGGTTGGCCTTGAACTCTCAGAGATAGGTCTGCCTCTGCCTCCTGAGTGCTGGGATTAAAGGTGTGCACCACAATGCCCAGCTAAGATCCTGGAATTCTAAACTGAGAGCAAAAACAGACTAAAACTTACAAGAAAAAAAATCACCACAAACTCAAAAATATCAACTGCAGACACATCAACCGCAGCCATGTATACTCAAAATGCAATTACTTTTGCCATCAAGGCAAAGTCCACTGGTAATTTCCACTGTCCACAAAGCAAATCAAATTATTAAAAAAAATCCTTCTATCTGATGTATCTGGAAAAAGAAAAAAACCTACCTAAGTTTGGCCTCAGGATGGGAATACATAATAAGATATAAGAAGATTCTGTATATTACCTACACTGCCTGCCTTTTTTCTCTTACTTTGAGTTTAAAAAATGTTTAAAATATCTTAGTGGTTACTATCAAATCTCTGTGAGGACGCTGAGTTCATATGGTCTAAAGTCAAAAATTATTGCCTCCTCCTTCCATCTCTGTACTGGGAAACCTTAAATTCAAATGGCTCCAGGGCCTAGGCAGGCGATAACTGAGTGAAATGTGGAGTAGAGGAGCTGTTGTCAGCTCTAGATGCTGAGCAATGCATGAATCTCATCTGTCTGACAGCTGTTACTTATTTCAAGTTGACACCATCTTTGAATATGCACAAAATATAATCAGACTCTTATTTTATGTATGATCTCTTTATTGGTAATGAGTTCAATTTTTTTTTTATTTTATTTTATTTTTTTTATTTTTTATTATTTTTTTTTATTAATTTTTATTTATTTCTGTATGTGTATGAATGTACTGTCTGCATGCAAGTCTGTGCACCCGTGTCGTGCAATGCCGCGGAGGTCAGAAGAGGGTGTCGGATTCCCCTGGAACTGGAGTTCTCCTGGAATTGGAGTTTCAGACGGTTCTTGGCCGCCATGTGGGTGCTGGGGATCAAACCCGGGTCCTCTACAAGAGCGGTCGGCGCTCTTAACCGCTAGGCCATCTCTCCAGTCCCAATGAGTTCAATTTTTTCTTGTGATGAAATATCCATGGCATAGATTTACCACCTTCCCCATTTTCAAGTGCCAAGCTTACTGAAGTTTGTGCAACACACTTCTAGAGCTTTTTCATCATGTCAGACAGAAACTTTGTCTTCTATTAAACAACTACTTATATTTGACCCCACCTCCAGCCCTCACCTGTCACTGTCAACTAGCCTATTGATGTGCTGCTTTATGTTGCCATGGTTTTAACTACTTTAGGCATCCCATGTATGATTTCACATAGAGTGCTTGCCATTTTGTTACTGTATTATGACACTAGGCATAATGGCCTTATAGTTATTTAAAGTAGTACCATATGACAGGATTTTCTTCCTTTAATGCTGAAGAATCTTGCCTTACATGCTTATATCAATTTAAAAAAATTATTTATTTTATGTGTATGAATGTACTATCTGCATGTAGGTTTGTGCACGGGTGTTGTGCAATGCCACAGTGGTCAGAAAAGGGTGTCAGATTCCCCTGGAACTGGAGTTCTCCTGGAATTGGAGTTATAGACGGTTCTCAACCACCATGTGGGTGCTGGGGATTGAACCCAGGTCCTCTGCAAGAGCAGTTGGTACTCTTAACCGCTAGGCCATCTCTCCAGCCCCAATTTATATCAAATTTTTATATTTGTTTATCTGTCCATAGACACTTGTATGTTTCTATTTGACTTGTTAGAATAATGGTGTTATAAATGTAGGAATATATAGATTTATTCAAGTCCTTGCTCTCATTTTCCTTGAGTGCTTACTAAGAGATGGAATCCTTGGCTCACTTGGACTTTGAACACTCTTGAATTAATTTTGCATATAATTTATATGGTAATGGTCCAACCTCAACAATACCTGATTGTTTTCCTTGTGGACTCTACTTTTTTCTCATTAGAATCCAAAAGCTTTTTCTCTTCCCCAATGAATTTCCTTGGCACTCTTGTTGACAATATATGTGAGAAGTTATTTCTGGGCATTTTAATTCCCTTCCTTGATGTTTATTTCTATACTGTATTTGTTACTGTATTGTGCTGGGTTGGAATGGAATTTTTCACTTAAGAGTTCATATGTTAGAAACTTGGTTCTTGGTATGGTGATGTGAGAGACTGGATGGATCTTTAAGGTGATGTCTACCAGAAGGTACTTTGGACACTGATGGTGAGCTTAGCCCCTAAATCACTTTCCTTCTTTCTATGTGACATTGTGATCTTTCCTCTTATTTGTGGTGCCAATGTTGGATTTCTTTTGCCATGTACCCTTTAGAGTCCATCTAATAGTTGTTTCATGTCTTTGAACTTTCTGAACTATAGCTAAATGTATATTTTTATAAAGTTATTATATTTCGGCTATTATATTGTAGTAACAAAAGTGGTCCAACCTGTGTACATTTGTATTAAGTCTTGAAATCCTGGACTGTAGCTATTCTTTTGGCAGAAGCACTTAGAGAGTCAGCAAGCAGCCTCCAAGCCTGGACTCCTGCTGATATCTTGCTTGCCTATGAATACCTGCCTGGCACCAATTGTCTTTGATGCCTTGAGCAAATCATTGTCACATTCCGGTAGTGATCTGGAGTATATGGCCTGAAATCCTGCCTGTCCCAACCCCCAATTCTGTATGTCCCAACCCCCTGCAAGGTTCTATATAAATCTGTGAGTTACAGTAATAAAGCGAGCATTTTCTCTTGTGGAAATACTCCTGGTCCTGTCTCTGGGTCTGTTTCTTCTTTACTCTCTCTTGTTCTCCCATTCTACTAAGCATTGAGTCACAATCCTCACCCTCCCTGCTAGGGGTTAGACCCAGGCTCTACAAGCCCTGGTCCAGGGAGGAAGATCACACAATACACATGATACATTTAAAGGAACATCGGATAACACTGGATATGAGATTTTTAACATTATTCTTTTGGGATTTTTAAAAATTTTGTCCCTGGAGATTTTTATATGAATTTTATGATGGATATTTCAATTTGTGTCCAAAATACCCTTTATAATTTTGATAGAATATCATCGAACCTATTGAGTTCTGTGGACAGTCATAACACATGAACAGTCTTATCAATTTCTTTTGAAAGCATTGAGAAGACCAAGCAAAACTCCTCTGTGACACATGTGGTCCCCTTTCACTAGTCATTTGTGAAAAGCAAATTTCAGAGGACAATTATGTAGGAAGAGGCATAGGGTATGTACACATTTTATCCTCCAAGGAAAAGAGCCCAGAATATCATATTTAGATTATCTGAAAAAGAGAAGAAATCTATAGGATAAATACATTTTTTGGTCTTTTTGAGACAGGGTCTTCCTGTAGCCCTAGCTGTCCTGGAACTCACTGTGTAGACCAGGCTGGCCTTGAACTCACAGAAATCCACCTGCCTCTGCCTCCCAAGTGCTGGGATTAAAGGCATGTGCCACCATGCCCAGCCAGGATAAACACATTTTTAAAGGAGGTCCAAGGCAATTTATGGTCTGGAGCCAAATATGAGTGACCACGGCCTGGGAACAGAGATTCGGATTACTTCAAATTCCATGTTCCAGCATGTAAGCAGTTTCATGAAGTTTTTTTTTTTTTTTCATCCACAGATGAGGGATACCATTCATCGTTTGTTTTTCTGGGACTGTGTTACTTCACTCAACATGATGTCCTCTAGCTCCAGCCATTTTCCTGCAAAGCTCGTGATGTCGTCTTTCTTTACTGCTGCTTCATGAAGTTTTTATAGTAATAGAACAAAGAAAAGTCATAAATCAAAACATTTTTCATATACATCAATGGGTACACTCAGATGGCAGGGGGCATTAGATTCTACTATAGGTCTCAGATGCTACCTGATGACCTTCTTAGCCTTTTGATTGGTGGGAAAGAACTGTTTCTTTGTTAAGCTAACACACTGTAGCAGTCACAAAATGTTAATTCAGAAGTAGAATTGGACAAAAAGTGGCTATTTAAGAGGCTAAAGATGGCCAAAATAATTTGTGAATGATCTCTGGATTTGCAACATTACAAACTCTGCAGTCATTGATGTGCTAATTAGTTGGTTAGACTTGCAGGAAACATATTTATGATAGACATTCTTACAGGAGAAGTCAACAAAGGCTGTGTCTATCAGCATGGACCCTAAATTATAATTCAGAGAAGGATTAGTCATCTGCTTAGTGAGAGAAAGTAGATCAAAGGCTATCTACCCACTCTGTCTGTTGGTACAACAACCCTACACAGTGATCAGTATATAGAGAAAATAATCATTCCAATTATCAATTTCCCAAAGAAGCAAACATAATAGAAGTATAATTAAAGGCATGGCAGATAAAAAGTTTCTTGAGTTAAAAAATATATAATCTTGGGCTGGAGAAATGATTCAGTAGGTTAAAAGCAGTGGCTGCCCTTGCAGAAGACCCAGGTTTGGTTCCCAGCATCCATATGGTAGCTAACAACCATCTGCATTTCTATTTACAGGGACCCAATGCCTTCTTCTGGGTTCTGTGGGCCTTGTGTGCAAGGGCGCACTTACATGCAGGCAAAATACTCATTCACATAAAATAAAATTAACTAATCAATTTAGTTTTAAATACCAAAAGTTGTATTTTGAAAGAATAACCAGTACCTTAAAGAAAAGCCAGACTTCTATAAACAGATGCTCTATGGAACAATATTCATAGGCACAACTTTTAAAGGAATAATCACAATTCTATTGATATTTAGATAGAAAAATATTAGCAGGTTTCCACAAAGAAAGGCTGTATGACTCTCTTCTATGTCAATGAAATCTAGAATATAATAGAGAAATATCTATGTCAGGTTGAAGATAGAATGCTTTTTATTTAAGACTTTCAAACTAAACTGAGATCTTAATCAGCTGCAAACAGAATAGAGAGACATTTTCAGATATAAAAGGTTTTAAGAAGAATTATCCATCTCTACATGCTTATTTATGTATTTATATATCCATCTATGTACGTGTCCATGTATTTACATCTATCTATATTTATAATCTAAGTTCATAGATATGCACATATCTAGACAGTTCTAAATTTTCATGTCCTATAAAACAAAGGCACATTTTTTTTTCTAGGAAACTGTACATTTTCTGAGCCTCAGGAAGTGTCTGTCAAAACTTATACACTGCTCTGGGGTTCAAGCCTTGCCCAGGCCCAAGGAAATGCTTTATAGGAATTTGATCTACAGAATCTCCTCATGTCTCCAGTGCTGTGAATGTTCTTTGATATTTTGGGCCTAGGAATGAAAGAACAAAATTTGATCTTTATACCCAAACCTTAATCAGTAATACTCTAAAGGTGACAGCATTTCTGATTTGTTGGTTAAACATCTGCTGGATCATCTATAACTATTCCTGTGGAAGTGTGACATGCATTTTCTGGGTGGTTAGAAGGTTCAGATCATTCCATACCTACAAGCAAAAATACATAAAGGATGAGTTAAGGAAATCTGGGGAAAGAAAAGCTTCTTTATATTCTGTTTCTTAAGACAAATACTGATGCTCCTTTGCTATTTATTTTTTGGATTGTCCATAGTCCTAACATCTCTATGGACTGTTAGGAGAATCCATGAGTAAGGTTTGAAGTAGATTTGTGTTTGGTGTTCTGTGCAATGAGTTGACATTCCCTTTATGTGCTAGAGAGACTTTCAGAAGATTTCCGTCTAAGGGCCAGTAAGATGGCTCAGTGTTTTAAGGTGCTCGCTACCAAGACTAAGTTTGATACCAAGTTTGATACTTAGGGCCCACATGGTATAGAAGGACAGAACAGCTCATATGAATTTTCCTTTGATATCCATACATGGCAGTCCAGCTAGGATGGGTGATATTTATCCCTTGTTCTCCTGTGAGGTACTGAATGCTTTATACAAATCATGCCACTTGTATATTCTCAGAACAACTTACTGAGGCAAACCCCAGTTGGTTAAGACCTTGAGCACAGTTCTGTCGATAGCACAATTTGAATCCATCTTTTCCATTCTCTGAAGTAAAACCAGTGGTTTTGTTAGCCAAGCTATGCAGTTCCAGGATAAGACTTGATCTAGAAAACACTGCCTTCATTAACCCTTTCCTTCTCTTCCCATACCTCTTACCACCTTTACTACGGAGTAGGGAATTCCCCATGAGAAGGACTCTGGAGCTTGGCCATGCTAAGTATATGCAATAATTTTGATTTTATTACTACTCTTCAAACTTGTGGCTTGGTACTATTCACCATTTATCAAGGTAATGATAGCCCTTCTGAATTAAACATGATTTTCCTTCTTAAGAAAAAAAAAGCTCAATGGAAACATCAGAGTTAATTAGAGAAAGCAATATTGTAGCTGCTGACAGAAAGAAGCCCATCAAAGCTATGTTAAGGGCGACCTCAAATCATCAAAGCAGAGTCATTCTCTTGCAAATTACTTTCTATTTTAGCTTTTTAGGGCACAAGGTGTTCTGGGAACTGCCTGGGAAGTCCAGGTACCAAGTGGGTAGGCAAACATAGTCTTTAGCAAGGATGTTTAAAGAGAAGAACAGAGATGTTTGCAACCAGATGCCTTACTCCCTAGCTCTGGAACGCCTGGGCCCCTCCCTAGGTTCCAGGCTAGGCTTCCCTACACAGGACCCAGATTCAGATGTTTGCTACCAGCTCTGGAGAGCAGGTAGGCAGACCCTACCTGGCATGGTAGTTTTGTGGGTTCCACTCTCCCAGTAAGTGCATGAGGTTGACCTCCTCTTGGTGGTGAGAGCCCCAAACAGTGCTATGGCAGGATTTCAGACACCCTAACCCTTATCTTGAGAACATCTGGGCCCCTCCCTTGGCTTCATGCGTAGTGGGGTTCTGTGTGTTGAAAACTGCCTGGTTGATACCTGTCTTGGGCCTCTGGAGGAGCTCTTGTCTAGAATGAGAATAAGCTGGTCCCTCCAGTACAAAATCAGAAGTGAGATCCTGAAGCCTAGACCAGCAAGCCTTTCATACCTAACAGGAAGACAATGAAATCACCTGAAGAATACAAGCAAAATCAGTCTTCAATTCAACAAAGAAACACTTGAGCTTCATACCAGAATTACAAACAGCAAAGGAAAGCCACATGCCAAAATCACACCAAAAAAAAAAAAAAATCACATGAAAACACCAAATAATGTCTCCACTAAATACCACCAATCCTGTAGAAGAGTGCTAAATGAGGACCCCCTTAGGAGAATTATCATAGATGTGATCAAAATTCAAGGAATTTAAAGAACACAAGAACAAACAAATCAAATAACTAAAAGAAGATACAGATAAACTAAAAGAAGATAATGATAAACTTCAGAATGAATTCACAAAAGATAGAGAAATACTGAAGAAAACTCAGGCTGAAATGGAAAAGGTGGTGAAACACTCAACAAACCATCTGGAAAAGATGGCAGAAAGCCTCAGTAACAGAATGAATGAGGTAGAAAACAAAATATTGCCAGGGGTAGTGGTGCACACCTTTATTTTTTTAATATTTTTTCTATTACTTTTTTTCATTTTTTAACAATAAGTAATAATTTATGAGTACAAGCATCCTTCATGTAAAACCAATTTGCAAGCAGTTGTGCCCAAACCCACACAGCCCAAGGGTCCCACCATCCAGCTGGGGGGGGGGCTTGTATGTTCAATCAAGTTGATCAAATAAGTGTCCAGACTATATTGCTGTAGTTTCACCATTCACCCCAATCACAGGCCTTATATTCTACCACGCCCCCTCTTCCAGAGATTGTTCCCTAGGCTTAGTAAAGGGGCACAGGTGGACAAGAAGCAAAACAGTCTACTTTCTTTGGAGCTGTTGTTTTGGACTCTGGTCAATTCTGGCTGTTTCTTTTCATGGGCTGACAGTTTGTCCAGGAATAACCTTTCAATCCTACTGATGAAGCATAACCAATTAGATATATAGGTATTTAAATAGTACTAATTGTTATGGTAGGTTAGTTTGGTATAGACACAGATGTTTGGATGGTATGTTAATCCATGAATTACGTTTTTTCTCTAAAATTTGACATGGTCTTACTGTGGCTTATAACATCTCCTAACCACTAGAGGATGTAAGCTTGTGGCATCAGCTATGGGTTATTCCTCCAAGGAGAGAGCTATTAGCCAATTAGATTTGGGATATATAGGCATATGGCTGCCACTGCTACACATTATTTCCAGGCAGGTGAGATGTAGCTGGTGTTGATGGAGAAGTCTTGCTTGACTTAAGGAGACCTATATCTGCTTTATTGGTTTAGTGGCCTTTGGTAACACTCTCTCATATTCCAGAGACCAACTGTACACTTGCAAGAGCTGTCTCAATACATCCTTCCCATGCTTACATCAGGTCTTCGAGAGCAGGGCCTTATCGCCTCTCTTCTTGCAGGTATCCCAGTTTACAGGCAAGAAGCCTTTATCTTTTTGGGGCGAGGGGGGCTTGGATCCCCTGGCCAACATCTCCTTGGTAGAATAATCTATTGCTGATATCAGAGCTCTCCTGTATTAATACATTTTGCTTAAGTGCATAGCTTAAGGATACTTTAGTATTATACTTGGTTCTGAATAGAGAATAATCCTTTTCACAGTTCCTATGTCTATTAGTCAATTAAAGAAGGCAGTTTTACTGATTTTATAAGAGATTACCTCTATAACAGTTGGCTCCAATTTATAGTTGGAGAACGACCTCATCATCATCATATTTCTCCTTGTTCTATGGAGGGGGGGTAAGAAAGTCTCTCGTATTAAAACTTTGCGACACCTAGAAGGTAACTTTCGTTAGGACTCATTATAAATATTGTTACAAGTAGGATCCACAGAGGGATTTGATATCTGTAGCAATCTGAGGCTTTTCTTCCTTTCAATGTTCAGACGGGCCAACATTTCTGCTGGCACTTCCTGGTACATCCTACAAAATGCAATGCTGTATCTTTTCTTTCTCAGCCATTAAGTTGGTGACATTTTGACCTGTTGGAACATACAAATCTTTTCCCATAGCTAGTTTTAAGATTTGAATTGCATATAGACTGGACACTTATTTGATAAACTTGATTGAACATACAAGCCCCCCAGCTGGATAGTGGGACACTTGGGCTGTGTGGGTTTGGGCACAACTGCTTACAAATTGGTTTTTCATGAAGGATGCTTGTACTCATAAATTATTACTTATTGTTAAAAAATTAAAAAAATAATAAATAAAATATTTTTAAATTAAAAAAAGATTTGAATTGCAAACTTTTTGACAAAAAGTTTTCATATATATATATATATATATATATATATATAATATAATAATAATCCCCTTTTATTTTATGTTGTTTTGACCGCATAGTCTCACAAAAGCATTTGTACACATACCTATAGGCGGTTCAAGTCAGATTTTCATCAAATTCGACCCAGCCAGTTGCATGACTCTACCCATGTTAGCGTTGGAAGCAAACTTTTAATTTTTTATGTATACATCCACAGGTAAGAGAATACTACAGTTAGATACTGAACACAGAAAAATTATGAGAGAATATTGGATGTGCCAATCCAAATTATTTATATACAGTTTTCTGATTGTAAAGACAAAATTGGACAATTATTTTCAATTAACTCAGGTGCCATTAATCATTTTTTTTTGATATTTTTTATTATTTTTAAGATTCTACACTAAATACAGACAGATGTTTGCAATAAACATTGAGAATTCAGTAAGTCAACAATTAATAATTGTTGCATTTTGCAAGATCTATGTCCAAATTTTGAAAACCCTAAGGTTCCCATAGTCTAGTTTGAGAAGCTTGTATGCACAGATTATGTCAGTCAAGGTTGCAGACTATATCCTCGTATCTCATCGCGATTCAGCCCATGTCTCCTCCAGCCCCCAAGCCCTTTACACTTTTTTGATACAATCTCATCGCCTCCTCTTCCCGGATTTGTTCCCTGGGCTTTGGTGGAAATGGACACAAGTGGGTGAGAAAACAGTCTACTTTGTTGGAGTTGTCATATTGGATCCAGTTCGTGTTCCCAGTTCCGGTTTTCAAGCGATTTCACCTTCCCCAGTGAACCTTTTCATCATACTAACAAAGTGACCAAGCTGTAGGACTTACAGTGGCATTTAAGCAGTATCACTTATTGTGCAAGTAAACTGTGACCATAGCATCAGAATGCTTTGATGTGCAATCCCAATTACTGTGGTTTCTCTATAAAGTGTGTAAGTTCTTATTGTGGCTTATTGGGAACTTCTCTGCTGGT